>VFFE01008529.1:2809493-2838959 GCA_008921705.1 Burhinus oedicnemus | reverse complement strand
GCTCTAAAGAAAATATAAGGCAAGCACATGTGACCAGGTGTACACAACAGGAAAGAGTCATGGGGTCAGAATGGTAACAATTATGCCTTGATGAATCCTTGTTAATTTAAGGTGCACTGCCTCCTAGTCAGCCGCATTTCAGAAGAAAATTGGAAAGATCTTGGATGTTTCCCAAGGCAGATGAAAGATTGAGTTCAATTCTGTCCAGCTGATGTGCAGAAATTCACAGCAGTGCTGACGGGGATAAATACTCTGCCTGGAAAATGGCAGACCGTGCAGAGCTGTATTTGTCATTAAAATTACCCAACAGATCATTCGTTAAACGTGAAGTGTGCCCACCTACTTCTAAATATCAACAACACATTTGATCAAAAATGAAGATGTAGTGGCTGTTTTCATGTCAGTGTTTCCTTTGCCATACAGAAATTATAGTAAACACCACTATAAAAACAAGTAAACATACCCTTTGCAGGGGTTTATTGTCAGCAATCTAATTTAAAGTATAGCACCTAGAAATCTAGAAAACTGGAGAAAAATGACTGATGTTATATAACTGGTAAAACTATTTTCTGAAAGAGTAGTTTTCATTCTCTTTCAAAATAATTAACATATTTTATATGCCCTTACATATTTGTTTATTAAATTAAAAACACAGTGTGTGTGAAGATTTAATCGAGCGACTAAAATTTTTTCCCTGCTTGGTAATGATTCATCATCAGGATCTAACAGAGCACAACTTTCATCTCTCCCAGGAGAGTCCCCAATCTTTGCACTTGCAGTTATCAGTATAATGAACTTCTCAGTTACAGAAGTGTGCAGGATGTGGCATTTAGAAATAAAAGGATTTGTGCTATTTGTGACATGCAGAGTTAATATGTCATTTTCATAAAATGTAATAAAAAGCTTCAAGAAGAGTAAACTTAGGGCAAAAGAACATGTGTGTTTCCCTTGCTTCCAGGGACACACAATTTTCATAAAACCTCTGGCTTTTCTTTCCAAAAAATAAAATACTAAAGAGTGAGATTTTGTGATACATCACAGAATTCTTACACTGATGGCTTTCAATTATTTCTGAGGCTTTCTGATCATGAAATATTATGGATAGGGGAGCTTAATCTAATTTAACATATAGTCTGTTTTGGTGGACAGTTGATGTGTTTGGAAATTCAACAGCACTTTTGTCCAGTTTCATCATTAAGAGGGCCCTCATATCCTCAGCATCAATCCTGATATTATCTTTCTGTTCCTGGCACACACCTGACACCCAGCTTGTGAACCTGCCTGCACCATTTGTCAGCAGTTCCTGTAATGGGAAAATATCCACTGAAGTAGATGACTGGGCTTTCTGGAGTTTTCAAATCTCTATGTCCCTCTTATCTAGTGTAAGTATGGGAACAGGACAAGGGTTTCACAAGTAATCCTTAGCTTCAAAAAGCTAAAGTATCAAAAAGCTAAAAGTATCACTAGCGTGTAACCTGCCCATCTGCAGGCAGCCTACAACAACTCTAACATGAGAAATTGCTCCAGCGCTGCAGTGAAGTGCTGGGAACAGGACCGTTCTGGTGGCTCCAGCATTTCTGTGACAGAAGTGACCATCTGGCAGTAACTGAACTGCAGTGAGTTTGGCCTATACAACCAAACTCATCAAGTGTGTCTACATTAATGACTGGTCTAAAGCAAAGACGGAAGGTGCTGGGTTTTATCTACTATAAAAGACTGTGGCCCCAGGTCCATTTATCTTTGCGGTGAAGCTTGTTCCAGTCATCAGTCCAAGGCATGCTCTCAGCATGCATAAAGAGCTGGTTACGGGGAGACCATGCATACACATCACAAGCAGTGTGCTCTGGACTGCACCCCTGTGTGTGACTTCAGACTTGGTCCCTGCAGGAGAGAAACTGCTTTGAGCTATCAGGGATCTCCTAGGTGGCATACTGCAAGGTGCTGGCTACAGACACTGGTGAATTCACAGCAAGCAGAACCCCTCCAGGGCACTAACCTAGTGGTGTAGATGCACCTGTCATGGATTTAGTATTTGCCTCCTACTGTCTGTGACAGTAATATCCCTATGGGATGAGGAAAGAGCACGGAAGATGAAGACTTGCCTTTGTTACTGGGAAACCCAAGAAGTCACTGCAGCTTCATCACCTTCAGTTAGGATCAGAGCTTTGGCACAGGACTTGGATCACTGATGGATACCTTGCAACCTTCAGTGAACTTCTGAAGAGATGTGAGTGGAAGACCTCCGTATCCTGGCCAAAGTCCTTTCAGATTCAGGACTTAAGTAAAGGTAGGAGTGGTTTGTTCCAAAGGTGAAGATACAAATAGGGGTTCCCCCTACCAATATTTTAGTTCTGTGCAGAATGCAAAGAGAAGGAAGAGCAGATGTTGAACTCGGTTACAAACAAGTTATTTAAAGCAAAACATTGGTCGTCTAAATATGAAAACTGATAGGAAACTAGAAACATAACTAAACATATTCTACCTTTACATGTAGTTGCACAATGGCTGTTAGTTTCAATGCAATGGTAGTTAAATACCACTAGGGGAATTCTACAGTCTAATCATTACAATATTCTTAGCTTTTGAAAACACATGTTCCTCCCAATAGAGTGTATTTAAATACCTGTGTAGTGTGTAGCGGACTATATTACTAAGAATTTCTTGCGAGAAATTAATAAAGTAGTCTGGAAATGAAAAGAAAAAAGATAATAATTTCCAGTGTGTTGTGTAAAACAAAGAAACAGGGAACTAGTGCACTAGTTCTGCTCTTATAATCTTGGAAAATTCTTACCTTCTTCATTTAGAATTAAATCTTTTGCTTTTAGCTCTTTCTTGCTAATACAAAGAAATCAGTCTGAAAGTACTGTAATTTTAAGGACATTGTTCAATGTGGCAATTTTTACCTAATGGTAAAAATAAGAAGATGACTTTGCAACCATACCCACTGAATGTATTTATTATATTCACTATATTCAAACTGATAATTAAAGTTAATTATGATTATATTTTTGGGAAGGTCATTTTTTCTGATTCTAATTTCCAAGCAGAAATGACTTGAAATGAGCTTTTAGAGGACCTTTTGGTTTCTACTCTACAAGATGCAACTCTGATATTTACAAAAATATTTGCATTGTATACATCATTTAAGCACAGACAGCAATATATTTGACCTAGTATTCATTCATATAACACGTTTTTTAATGGTACTTCATTAATATCAAATGAAAACTTTAATAATTTGTTTTCTTAAATATCAATTCTACAAACTGTTTATCTTTCTAAATTAAAACGCAAAAGCCAGCATACTGAAACACTTTTAGATTGTGCAATCTCCATTAGACAACTGGTGCATCAGGAATGATTAATTTCTCATAGCTTATAGTTACACTCAACTTGTCTAGCTATTCCCATCATGCTTTCTCTACATTACCTTCTTTAATGGTTTTGGAATAAAATACGCTATAACATTACCATAAACATTGCCTTGCCAACAGCTATTGTCCATTTTGCAGGCTCCTTCTCAATATTATATGGCATTTTAAATAAATGAAAATCTATTGGTGTCTTTAATAACTTTGCTATTGACTCCCATGATTAAAAAAACCAAAACCAACAAAACCCAGAAGTATAGAGGAAAAACAAAGCAAAATTCATTGTAGCTGAATTCCAAAGATCCATCTGCAGACTCTCTGCAACAGTTTCTGCATAGCTATCAATTATCAATCCTTTCTTTTATTTGACATGTAAATTGACTAGAAGAGGTTTGAAGATGCAAATGTTTGTGATACCAGTAACACAGCAGTGACACCCAGCTACCTGTTTTTTCTATTACTGACAACATTGCTTCTTGATTCTGTTCAAGCTTGAAAGAAAGTTGAATTTAAATTATAGGTATATGTATTTTACTAAAATTAACAATAACTAGTTATCAGTTAAGAGGGAAAAAATATTGCAAAGGTAGGATTTATAGTAAATTCTTTGTTTAGAGAGATAATACTCAAATAGATTAATCTCTGCCTCTAATTATCCCAGTAATAATAATAATCATGCTGATTATATAATATATATTAAATATAGAATAAAAACAACTGGTTAGAAAAGTATGCCTTTATCCAAAACTCTTGCTTTTCTTGAATTTTCCTTTCATTATCAAAGAATATCCAGATTTGCACTAACCACTCTTGCCTATGAATTCTGCAAAAGACCTGGCAAACAGAGAGCTGACCCTGACAGCTTGAAGAAAGCACACAGCAACACCACTATTTCTAAATTTGAATCCTAAGCCAGATATTTGAAAAGTGCATTGTAATTTTGGGATATTTTAAACATGGATCTATTCTTCTGAACTTTTTAGCCATGCACTTCAGAAGAAGAAAAAAAGTCAACCCTATAATGCTTCCATGTTAGACGTTCACAAAAGCCATTTTTTTCTTTCACATAGATTAAAGCATGTCAGCAGCAGCCTCTCTTATGAGACCACTCTTGTGAAATGTGGGAGAAAAGCAAGCTTTGCTGTCAGTTTTTTGCAAACTAATACTGATACACTAATACACTCAGAAATTGTTTTAACAGTATATTAAACCTGAACCACTTGTGCCTCCTGGAGGGCTTTTTTCTTAAACTAGTAATTACTGTAATGATACGATGTTAGCACACTCAGAACCGGCAAGGAAACAATTGTGTTTCATAAAAAACACTTGTTTCTGAAAGCTGAGTATTTTATTAATTAATAGGAAAAAAATTTATGTAAAAAAAAATACAGTAGTCTTTGTAAACTAGGTAGTTTTAGAAGTAAATAAAGGTTTGGACAGCCAATAGATCTACAGTCAGAGATCTCACTCCAGATAAAACATATCCTGACTTATGTCTCTGCTGTTCATAATTCAGAAGAGATATGAGGACGTGGGTTTCCTACCTCAATACCTTCACCATTTTGTATCATCTGTGATTGGTTTTTTTTCTCTATTTGAAAAAGAGACAATTCCATCCTGACATGGGTATTATTCCAATTACATTTTGCTGCAAGATGGACATTTTAAGTTAGAAAATTTCATTGGAAATGTGTCAGCTGATGTGAGCACTGTCTAGAGGGGCAATAACTGTTTTTAAGTTCCTTTTTGTGAAAAAAACAGATACACGGTTTAGATATGCATTGCATGGTGTCTGATGAAGATGACAAATGAACAAGGGATACAGCTGCATTCACTAACAATTCTGTTATTCTAACATTATATTAAGACACTGTTGGAAGGCTGTAGCCTATATGTTTCATGTCTCCATTATTGTGGACTGTTGTTTCAGCACATAGTTGAAATGATCTGCAACTTCTGCCTCTACAGGTTTAGAGTTTTGTGGTAGTTTTGGTGCCTTGCTGCTCTGTTCCTTTTATTTTCTTGTTTCTCATGATAATTTACAAAAGAATGGTGGAGACCATTGTCAATTTCTGGTTTTTATGCATGAGCTTGTAAGTATCAGACATAATTAGAAAAATGAGGAAAATACATCACAAACCACGTTCTCAAATTCTTGTTATTTTATTTTGACAACTGGAATTCAATTTCAATAATTTGTGGAGCTCCATAACATGGTGTCCTGTGTCTGAACACTATAAGATTTCATGTCATGACTCTGTCCTTCACTCTTTGCAAGGAAGTAAGAAAGCAAAAGGCTGTTTGGCATAAAGTTAATTTATGTTCATTTGGTCCAACAGTTGTAGCAGCAGGACTGGGAAGCACCACAAAAGCATTGCTCACTTGCTCATCTACTCAAGAAACAGAAATAATACAACATGACATGTCTTCATTCACTGAGCTTGAAAGGTGACTGCTGCATATCAAACACATTGCTAAGAACTACTGACAATCAATTCTGAAAATAATAAAGTTTAAAAGATTCAATACAATTTTCTGATAACATGTTAAGGTAAATCTCTGCCTGCTCATTCTACAAATGATGGAATGAGATGAAAGCTCTCATTCCCTAACCTCAACAGCTCATGTCCACTTCTTATACCTCTCTGGTCCTGCTGAGATCGACTTAGTTTCAGTCTTGTAATATACTTAAGTGGCTATATGAACAAAAAGCTGTCATACTGCTGGCCCAAAATGCACCCTATGACACTGTCCAGACAAGCATTCCTCCCTGTTTGTGAGTCCTGAAATTCTCAGTAAGAGGCTTCTTTCTTAATTATCCTTTAGCCCAAGGAAACAACTTTTTGTTTCCACTATTCATTTCTATAAAAGTTCTACATCTGCAAAGAAAATGTTGCCAAAAGATTTCTAACTGTACAGTCTGAATTTTTTCTCTCCAACTCAGAAGCTTTAGTGGTTTTCTTAAAAAAAAAGTCAGCAATGTATAAATTTCTTTTTTTCCTACAGCTAGATTTTTCTGATCCTAATCAAGCTGAGTCCTCAAAGTATTTTCTCACTTCATCTCTTAAAATAGTTTCTAAGCCTTTAACCATAACTGATGTTCAACATAACATACAGAAATAGCCTAGTAGTCTTATCTTCAGTTAATTCTTTACACTGGTCTATTTTGAATCTTCAGGACTTGTTCCTATCAGTGGATACCTGCAAGAATCCCTTTTAAAACTTTTCCAATATTTCTTTTTGTGTGTATTTCTGTTCAAAAATTAGTTTTAAGGAATACATCACTTTATTATGGATTCTCTCCATGGTCAATTAACTATTTTCCTAGCCTATGAAAAATAACAAAGAGAATTTGAGCCCACACTATTTATACCCTGGGTAACTATCCTCACCCTTTCAATACTTTATAGCATACTCTCTGTCTCCCTCTTTATTCTTTTTTTTTTCTCATCTTCATGACACAATATCAGTATTTTACAGATATGGAAAAAGAGAAATGTCAAAATCGTGCAAATTTTACTGGTGAAAGAAAATCATTCCCTGCCAGTACAAGCTCAAACACTTTGGCTGTTAATATTTTCTTCTTTATTACAACCATAAATCCAATATAGCTTTGAAAGAGTCATTTGGATCCAGAACAAAAACAAACTACAAGAAGTTAAATAATTTCAAGTAAATATTCATGCTTTGTATGTTTATCTAAATCAAACCTCCAAAGCCTTTCAAGTTTGCTCAACATAGACTTCAGTCCAGCTTGTAAACTGTTTCCTAAATAGGTCTTTAAGATTGCTTCAGATCATTTTGGTCATTCAAGACATTCTGTGTAGTGGAATAAAATAAAAATAACAAAATCTGAGACTGACACACACAGAAGCCTATTTATGTATTCAGTAATTCTTATTCCAGCCAGTCATTCTCACAGTAACTTAGATCTGTCAAAATCTATACTTTTTAGCATAGTCTATCAACTTATATGTTTCCATTTGATTTCTAATCTTATATATATTTATGTACTTCTCCAGTCTTCCATAAACTGACTTCAGAGTAATAGCTGTCTTTATACAACACGCCATTTTCTGATTTTTTACTAAGCTAAAAAGTCACTTTTTCACCTGTGTTCACTTCCAGCTACCTTTATTTCAGCTGTTTATATTTTAGGATTTTGGTGAGTGAAGGTTGGAGCACTCATGCTGCTCTTCCTCGGTTCTCTCGCTTGTGACATGGACACCCCTTGAAAGCAGGTGAAGTATTTTTTCCATTATTATAAATGTCATTGAACAATGTCGGCACACCTCCTCAGTCTCTTTAATTAGCCTATGAAATGAATCCATGTCTCTGATACTGTCTAGAAGTCTGGAGCAAAAGTTAAACATAATTTGCCACATTTGAAATTTTGTTTATTTTGAAGACTTAGTCAAGGACCTTCCAGTATCTTACAAGATATTATCAGGAAAGTGGAACCAGGCTTTTCACAATGGATCACGGCAGGAGGAAAAGGGTACAAAAAGAAACTAACTAGATATAAGAAAAAAACAACTTGTCATGAGGAAAGTCACTATAGAAACAGGTTGGGCAAGTGAGGGGTTGCACAATTTCCATCCTTGAAAGTTTTTTAAGACCCAACTGTGTAAAACCTTTAGCAAAGCTAAAATATACGACAACACTATACAGATTCCTAAATACCACATATTCATAATCATAGGAATCTGAATCAAGAATGAAATAAAAACCTGGGTAATTTGACAGGTAGTATTGATCTATCTGCCATAGTCTTGATCTACCTTGATTAATTCTCAGGACATTCTAAAGGCTTTTCAGAATTTCCAAAAGTTCTGCTTTTATCCCAACAGAACAGCACAGCTGGAATTATACCTTAGACTACAGCCTTCAATGAAAGATTTACTTGCTGAAAAACTTTCTGAGAAAAAAAAACCAACCAAACAAAACCAAACCCCACCCTTTCGACTACAGCCTGGGACTCAGGTTTTTGTGGTAAACCTTAATGTATATACTTCCACTGGTTTTTTTCTTATTTATTTATTATTTATTTAGTCCTTGCAAAATTAATTAATCATAGGCATTAAGGATACCTGACTGTAGATGTCTATGACATCTTCTTCATATTCTTAAGAAAATTAAAACAGGTTTAAAAATTGTAGGAAAAATATAAAACTAAATCAAAATTTTACCTCTGCACTACAGAAGAGTAGATCTTGTCCAAGACCTGGGTTTTCTGAGAAAGTCTCTGGGCCCATAACCCAGAGGTTGATGTATCATAACCACCATGTATCCCCATCATGCTACTTATCAGAGTCAAGAAGTCTACTTGGAGACAAGTAACTAGCAGTGTACCCCAGGGGTCAGTACTGGGTCCAGTCCTGTTCAACATTTTCATTAATGATCTGGATGATGGGGCAGAGTGCATCCTCAGCAAATTTGCTGATGATACAAGACTGGGATGAGTGACTGATACATCAGAGGGTTGTGCTGCCATCCAGAGGGACCTTGAAAGGCTACAGAAATGGGCTGACAGGAACCTTATGAAGTTCAACAAAGGGAAGTGCACCTGGGGAAGAATAACCTCATGCACCAGTACACACTGCGGTCCAAGCAGTTTGGCAGAATAGGGCCTGGGGACCCTGGTAGACACCAAGTTGAACATGAGCCAGCAATGTGCCCCTGCGGCAAAGAAGGCTAATGGTATCCTGGGCTGCTTTAGGAGGATTGTTGCCAGCAGGTCGAGGGAGGTGATCCTGCCCCTCTACTCAGCACTGGACACTTGGAGTGCTACGTCCAGTTCTGGACTCCTCAGTACAAGAGAGACATGGACATACTGGAGAGAATCCAACAAAGGGCCACAAAGGCGATGAAGGGCCTGAAGCACCTATCATACGAAAAGAGGCTGAGAGAGATGGGACTGTCTAGCCTATGGGCTCAGGGGAGATCTCATCAATGTATAAAAATATCTGGTGGGAGGGTGTAAAGATGGAGCCAGGCTCTTTTCAGTGGTGCCCAGTAACAGGGCAAGATGCAATGGGCACCAATTGTAACACAGTAGGTTCTGTCTGAACAACAGATGTGCACTGGCACTGGTTTCCCATATGTGGGGGGTTGACCTTGGTTGGATGCCAGGTGGCCACCAAAGCTACTCTGTCACTCCCTTCTTCAGCTGGACAGGGGAGAGAAAAATATAATAAAAAGCTTGTGAGTCAAGATAAGGACAGGGAGAGATCATTCACCAATTACCATCACAGGCAAAACAGACTCGACTAGGGGGAAGAAAAAAAAAAAGAAATTTATTACCAATCAAATCAGAATAGGATAATGAGAAATAAAACCAAATCTTAAAAACACCTTCTCCCCACCCCGCTCTTCTTCCCGGGCTTAACTTTACTCCCAAATTCTCTACCCCCTCCCCCGCTAGCAGCAGAGCGGGACAGGGAATGGGGGTCGCAGTCAGTTCATCACACATTTTCTGCCACTCCTTCCTCTTCAGGGGGACGACTCCTCACACTCTTCCCCTGCTCCAGGGTCTCACACAGGAGGCAGTTCTCCACGAACTTCTCCATGTCATTCCTTCCCACGTGCCATAGTTCTTCACGAACTGCTCCAGCATGGGTCCCTCATGGGGTTCAGTCCTTCAGGAATAGAATGCTCCAGTGTGGGTCCGTCATGGGGCCACATGTCCTGCCAGAAGCCTGCTCCAGCACAGTAGGGTCACAGCCTCCTTCGGGCATCCACCTGCTCCAACATGGGATGCTTCACAGGCTGCAGCGGGATATCTGCTCCGGCGCCTAGAGCACCTCCTCCCCCTCCTTCACTGACCTTGATGTCTGCAGAGTTGTTTCTCCCACAGATTCTCACTCCTCTCGCCAGCTCCAGTTGCTGTTGTGCCATTTTTCCCCCCCTTCTTAAGTATGTTATCACAGAGGCACTACCACCATAACTGATGGGCTCAGCCTCGGCCAGCGGCAGGTCCATCTTGGAGACTGCTGGCATTGGCTCTATTGGACATAGGGGAAGCTTCTAGCAGCTTCTCACAGAAACGACCCCCGTAGTCCCCCTGTTACCAAAACCTTGTCCTGCAAACCTAATACACCACAGAGGTTGTGGAGTCTCTATCCTTGGGATATGCAAAAGCTCTCTGGACATGGTCCTGGACAACTAGCTTTAGGTGGCTTTGCTTGAGCAGGCAGTTTGGACAAGACGAACTCCAGAGGTACTTTCCAACCTCAGCCATTTTGTGATTCTGTGATTCAGTAGTTACAAATGTTGCACAGCAAATAAAATAATTCAGAGAAAGAGCGAAAAAGATAGAGACTCTTCCACGTGGGCACAAGCATCTTGTTCTTCCCCATTTTCCTGATTACTACTTTAGGCAGCTTTTGTTAATGAGGGAATTGCTTTTGTGAATCTCATTCTTAAAAGTCCTGTTTGTCTCTCTGTATCATGTATCACAGCTATAGATTCCACCAGGGGATACATATTTGAAAGTGTATTTTTGAGATCTACTCTTTGTTTGATCACACTGTTTGTTTTCATTTCTCACCCCTCTTTCAGTTTTAATATCTTTTAAGAAACCACCACTTTGCCTTGAAATAAACTGAAAATGTCTTTGCAGTAAGGCTCCATTCTAATGTGAAAAACACAGGAATGAAATTATTTACATTTTGTCTTAAACTTGACAATTAATGAAGAGAATGAGTGACAAATGAATATACCATTTTTGTAAGTTAAAGGACTGGCTCTGATCATATAATTCTTGTTTCTGAAACATAAATTTGTAAGTTTATTTCCCATGAAGAACAACTGTCATGAAACAAATTCTCTCACATGATTTGGACCTATTAAATTATATTTTTGAATCAGATGTTCCAATTAATGCACTAGTATTTTCAACCATAAGCCCATTTACCCTAGCACATGCTGCTGTTCTTTCAAACTATCATTTTATATTTCTGCCAGTGAACATCTTGCTCTTTTGAGAATATTTCACTTTAAATATATCTTTTTTAAACTCTAAAAGCTTTGGGAAATTATTACAGCCAATTTCTAATTCATGTAGGTTATGAGGAAACCTTATGTTAGGGCATTGCAATTTACTTCCTTTTTGTCATAGTCACTAAATAATCTTGTATTGTTATATCACTGAAGTTTTTGACAAAATATTTGACAATATATTTAACAACATTATTGTCATACCACTGAATTATTACTAGCATGTATTTTAGAGCAAGTCCTTCGATTCTTTTGCATCTTACCAAATGTTGCCAAAAGCGGGAGACATATCGTGAAAAACTGCTGCTAAACTGTGCCCATGCAATGCATTTTTAAAGTCACAACTGTTATGGTGCCATCTGATTTTATTTATTTAAAAATATTTCCTATTGGGAATTGATTTTTAAATCAATGTTGCTAAAGCTACAGCTGTTTTGGCATCTTTCTCCTTTATTTGATTTGTAAACTAAAAAGGTCCAGTTATCTCAAATTGTTTGTTTTAATTTTGCAGCAAAGGATGTAGACAGAAGGACACCAGAAACTACTGGCATTTCTGGATACAGAAGGACAGCTCTGAGTCAGTGATTCAAGACATTAATCTGACTAAAGAGAGCTCTACTCTATCATCAATTTCTGTAGCAAGGGTCACCTTCCTTGTCACCTCCTCAAGCTTCACCTTTATCCAGATGCTCAATGAGGTAACAGTGAAGTAAAAATATAACCTTAGGAGTAAGGGATGAGCTTTTCACCCTGGTGGTTCTATAACTCTTCCAAAAGAAAACAACCCAAGGCCATTTTCCAAAAAGGCAGTTAATTACACTGAGTTTAAGGTTAATTAATTATATTTCTTTTTCCAACTGCTTTGTATGAAAGGAAATAATGATTTACATATAGAAAGAAAACTCCTAATTTCTCTTCAGAATAATCAAAGTGATAATACAATAACAGAAGACATTTGTATAGGTAGAGGAAAAACTGCAAAAATATTGGCTATCTTGCTGTGGAAATTGGAGGATGAGACCTGTTTTCTCCTGCCTGTCCTTCCAATTATAATATCTTCGCTCAGTTTTGATCCTTGTCGTTATCATCATTATATTAGCAGTAGTAATAAAACTAAGGATACAAAAGACAATTATCATTACCATGAACTCATTTTATTGTCAGCAACAGTAGCTAGAGATGAGAGGGAGAAAATAATTCAAAACTTTTTTTTTCAGCAGAAAGATTAACAGGCAGGGAGAATTCAGTAAAACAAAAATATTTTTGCAGACCAATCAAATGCATTGTTTTAGTTAATGTTTCAAAATTAATCATTTTTATTTTGTGTGTGAAATAGCTTGTTAAAATCTATTTACTTTCTTTTTTTAAATATAATCAACACTGAAACAAATACTTAAATGTTTGTTTCTTAAGTTATGGAAGAGCAATTGAACAGAAAAGGGAGGGGTTTAGACAAAACTTCAATAACTGTATTGTGACATCTCTAGAGCTAGAAAAAAAAATCAATTAAGGTTGAGTCCGACAGAAAAAAAAAAATCACAGTTTTATAAGTTTTGATTGTTAAGTGAATGGAGGCCCATTCTTGATCTTTCTATTTGCTGAAACAAGGTAAAACAATCAATAGGGAAAAAAGAAAAGAAAGATAAAATATGTACTTGGGCTACTAAGGACAGCCTAACAGGCTCTTTTCATAACCTGCCACCAATCACTGCCACATATATGGTACACAGCCAAATACAGACATAAAGACATTCTGTTCACCTCCTCTTATCAGTGCTGTTGTCACAGAATAACTGCTTGCCTGTTCACATCTGCAGTAGGAATTCAAGTGTATCTGAGAACGTAATGTGGTTGTCAAAATGACAACAATCTTGTGTTTGATGCTTCAACGTCTGCACAAAGAGCTAGTGGAAAATGTGTGAAATATGTTTTAAAAAGCTCTTTGGATGTTGAAGTAAAATTCCCTCTGGACTTTAAAGAATAGCAGGGGGTCAGTAAAGAAAAAATATTGGTGTTGCAAGGCTTTTGAATAAGTATCAGTAACATCAGACACGATCTGTTGACTTGAATTTGATATTACAGCCTACATGCCAGCCAAATAATTTCTATTTTGAACTAAAATTAAATGAGGCACTTGCTGCAAAATAACAGTGCATACTGCAAAAAGTTTTCTTATCAGAGATACTGGTCCAAATTCTCACCAGGCATAAATTGAAATAGGTCCAATTTAGTCAGTGGACATCTGCCAATAATACCAATATCGCTCGCCCACCATCTTTGTTTTATCATCTTCACTCTGTCTTTAAGCAGATAATTTTTTTATTTAGTTTTTATTTTCTTTTAAATTTTTTTACAGAAAGATTTATAGAAGATTTTTCTCCATACCTCTCCCAACAGTACTTTAATCCTGAGAGCTGGGATATATTCCCAGGACAGATCTAAATCGCTTAAACAAATGTCAACTGCAAAAATGCTTAACTTGGAGGTAAGGCGTCCAAGTGAAGAAAAATCTGTGAATTAGGGAATATGGGACAGCAGTTTTCTTATTGACACAACATGAGTACACTGATGATAGCTTGTTAGAAAGAAGTCTCAATCCACCTGCTGTAGGTCTTCTGCCAACTGTGAACTGTAATGGCAGGAAGAGTCATTATAACCTTATTAGATAAAATGATGATTGCTCTTTTGGGCCAATACAATACTAGCTAACATCAGCTATTGGCAAGTAGCACTTTGTCAGCTACTAAGCCTGGGACACCAGGAACTGGAAGGAAATGGACTTAGAATAATTTTGTCGCTGCATCTTTTGACATTTCTCAGTAAGATATGAAAACAGCAAGTAGTTAAAGCTTCCATATTATTCATTCAATTCATTAATCACTTTCTGTCCTACAACAATGGGAAGTCTGTTTTTAAATAATGATTTCCATTTTCCTTCTTTCAAAGTGCCTGTGCTTAAGTAGTTAGGGAAGTGCTTTCTAGTCCCGGGCCAAATGTTTTGCTTGTGCAACTTCACTGATATGGTACAAAATCTCCTTCTCATTGCAGGAGGAATGTCATCCAAGTAATTAAATACAGCACTTATGAAGGGATAGTAAAATGAAATCTGCTACAGTTCCTTTAATATTGCAGCAAGCTGTATTACCTCAATTTATTACCAAAATGATACGAACTACAGTGATTTCTATACATCTGTTTCTATGGTCAAAGTGAACCCTAACACCCAAGACTTGCTAGTAAAACATTTCCATCCTGCCAGAAGATTAGGCTGTGAAAAGCATTGAAGGTACTGATACAATATGTTCCAATGGTTTGGTTTTTTCCTTCTAGTTCTCTGCTTGAATAGTATGCAAAACCCGATGACATTAGCATACATTGCTGCAGACATTACCATATACATTACTACTACTATCACTTTATCCACATTGAGGGCTTTTTTGTGCCATGCCGCCTATAGAGAACAAAGCTATCCAAATTCTTTCCTTATTTCTCTTAATCATTTCACAATAAAGAACACCTTAGTTTGTGAATCTCCTGGAAATGTAACCCCTTCCTATGTTGGGGCCTCCAGAGCTGGACACCGTATTCCAGGTGGGGTCTCATGAGAGCAGAGTAGAGGGGCAGAATCACCTCCCTTCACTTGCTGGCCATGCTTCTTTTGATGCAGCTCAGGATATGGTTGTCCTTCTGGGCTGCAAACGCACACTGCCGGCTCATGTTGAGCTTCTCATCTACCAACACCACCAAGTCCCTCTTCTCAGGGCTGCTCTCAATCCATTCTCCACCCAGCCTGTATTTGTGTGTGGGATTGCCCCGACCCACATGCAGGACTTTGCATTTGGCCTTACTGAAATTCATGAGGTTGGCACGGGTTCACCTCTCAAGCCTGTCCAGGTCCCTCTGGATGGCATCCCTTCCTTCCAGCCTGTCAACTGCTCCACACAGGTTGGTGTCGCTGGCAAACTTTTGCCCTTAGTGAAGCCATGTTGGCTGCCACCAATTACCTCCTTAGTTTCCATGTGCCTTAGCATAGTCTCCAGGAGGATCTGCTCCATGATCTTGCTAGGAACAGAGGTGAGACTGACTGGCCTGTGGCTCCCCAGGTCTTCTTTTTTTCCCTTTTTAAAAATGGGGATTATGTTTCCCCTTTTCCAGTCAGTGGGAACTTCACTAGGCCACCACGACTTCTCAAATATGATGGATAGTGGCTTGGCAACTACATCTGCCAGTTCCCTCAGGACCTGCGGAAGCATTTCATAAGATCCCATGGACTTGTGCACCTTCAGGTTCCTCAGCTGGTCTCAAACCTGGTCTTCTCCTACCAGAGAGGGTAGTACCTCATTCATAGACTCATAGAATAATAGAAACATAGAATCGTTTAGGTTAGAAAAGACATTTAAGATCATCTAGTCCAACCATTGACCCTACTCTACCAGGTCTGCCACTGAACCATGTCTCTAAGCACCACATCTACATGACTTCTAAACACATCTAGGGATGGTGACTCAACCACCTCCCTGGGCAGCTTCTTCTAAGGTTTCATAACTCTTTCAGTGAAAAATTTCTTCCTAATGTCCAGCCTAAACATCCCCTGGCACAACATGAACCCGTTTCCCCTTGTCCTATCACTAGTTACTTGGGAAAAGAGACCAGCGCCCATCTCACTACAACCTCCTTTCTAGTTGTAGAGAGAAGTAAGGTCTCCCCTCAACCTTCTCTTCTCCAGACTAAACAATCCTAATTCCTTCAGCTGCTCCTCATAAGATGTGTTCTCCAGACCCCTCACCAGCTTTGTTGCCCTTCTCTGCACACGCTCCACCACCTCAACGTCCCTCCTACACTAGTGGCGCCCAAAACTGAACACAGGACTCAAGCTGCAGCCTCACCAGTGCTGAGTACAGGGGCACGATCACTTCCCTGCTCCTGCTGGCCACACTGTTCTTGATACAGGCCAAGATGCCATTGGCCTTCTTGGCTACCTGGGCACACTGCTGGCTCATGTTTAGCCGGCTGTCCACCAGGATCCTTTTCTGCGAGGCAGCTTTCCAGCCACTCCTCCCAAGCCCGTAGTGTTGCCTGGGGTTGTTGTGACCCAAGTGCAGGACCCGGCACTTGGCCTTGTTAAACCTCATGCAGTTGGCTTCAGCCCATCCATCCAGTCTGTCCAGATCCCTCTGCAGAGCCTTCCTACCCTCAAGCAGATCAACACTGCCACTTAATTTGGTGTCATCTGTGAATTTACTGATGGTGCACTCAATCCCCTTGTCCAGATTATCAACAAAGACATTAAACAAGGCTGGCCACAAAACTGAGCCCTGAGGAACACCACTTGAGACCTGCCACCAGCTGGATTTAACGCCATTCACCACAACTCTCTGGGCTTGGCCATCCAGCCAGTTTTTAATCCAGCAAAGAGTACACCTGTCTAAGCCATGGGCTGCCGGCTTTTCTGGCAGAATGCTGTGGGAGACTGTGTCAAAGAGCTTGCTAAAGTCCAAGTAGACAACATCCACAGCCTTTCCTTCATCCACCAGGCGGGTCACCTGGCCGTAAAAGGAGATCAGGTTGGTCAAGCAGGATGTGTTTTTCGTGAACCCATGCTGGCTGGGCCTGATCCCCTGGGTGTCCTTCACATGCCGCCCGAGTGCACTCAAGATGATTTGTTCCATGATCTTTCCTGGCACTGAGGTCAGGCTGACAGGCCTATAATTGCCTGGATCCTCCTTCCCGCCCTTCTTGTAGATGGGTGTCACACTGGCAAGCCTCCAGTCATCTGGGACCTCCCCTGTTGACCAAGACCGCTGATAAATGATGGAGAGTGGGCTTGGCAAGCTCCTCTGACAGCTCCCTCAGTACTCTCAGGTGGATCCCATCTGGGCCCATAGACTTGTGGCTGTCCAGTTGGTGTAGCAGGTCACTAACTGCTTCCTCTTGGATTATGGGGGGATTATTCTGTGCTTCATTCCTGTCTTCCAGCTCAGGGGGCTGAATACCCTGAGGATGACTGGTCTTACTAGTAAAGACTGAGGCAAAGAAGGCATTAAGTACCTCAGCCTTCTCCTCATCCTTGTTGGCAATCTTCCCCTCCGCATCCAATAAGGGGTGGAGATTCTCCCTGGCTCTCTTTTTGTTGTTAATGTATTTGTAAAAACCTTTTTTGTTATCTCTCACAACAGTGGCCAGATTAAGTTCTAGCTGTTCTTTCACCTTTCTGATGTTTTTTCTGCATGACCTAACTAGATCTCTATACTCTTCTTGAGTTGCCTGCCCCTTCTTCTAAAGGTGGTAAAATTTTTTTTCCTTGAGTCCCAGCAAGAGCTCCCTGTTCAGCCAGGCTGGTCATCTTCCCTGCCGGTTCATCTTATGGCACATGGGGACAGCCTGCTCCTGCGCCTCTAAGACTTCCTTCTTGAAGAATGTCCAGCCTTCCTGGACCCCTTTGCCCTTCAGAACTGTCTCCCAAGGGACTCTCTTAACAAGTGTCCTGAACAGGTTGAAGTCTGCCTTCCGGAAGTCCATGGCAGTGGTTTTGCTGACCCCCTTCCTTACTTCACCAAGAATTGAGAACTATATCATTTCATGGTCGCTAAGCCCAAGACGGCCTCTGACCACCACATCACCCACCAGATCTTCTCTATTTGTGAGCAGCAGGTCTAGCAAGGCACCTCCCCTGGTAGGCTCCCTTACCAGTTGTGTCAGGAAGTTATCTTCCACACACTCCAGGAATCGCCTAGACTGTTTCCTCTCTGCTGTGCTGTATTTCCAGCAGACGTCTGGTAAATTGAAGTGCCCCACTAGGACAAGGGCTGGGGACTGTGAGACTTCTGTCAGCTGCTTGTAGAATGCTTCGTCTGTTGCTTCATCCTGATTGGGTGGTCTATAACAGACTCCCAACAGGATATCTGCCTTGCTGACCTTCCCCCTCATCCTTACCCATAAGCACTCGACCTCGCCTTCACAGTAATTGAGCTCTATACAATCCAAACACTCCTTAACATATAGAGCCACCCACCACCTCTCCTTCCCTGCCTATCTCTTCTGAAGAGCTTATAGCCATCCATTGCATCCATTCTCCCAGTCCCTGCCTTTACCTTCTGCAACTTGGACAGTGTGGTTAGAGCCCTCTTTCACTGTTATTTGGAAAGCCCTCAGCCTATAAATGACACTCTCATAAATATGCTGATAATAGAAAGAAGAGCCAGAATAAAAGCAGATGCTGAAGGTTGTGATTAGAAGACCCAGTATTGATACTTCTTCTTTGGTGAGTTTTGTCAATGAAAAATAATACATTTGCTACATGACAAATAAAGGTTTTCCCTCACCTTAACCCTTCGGGGTTACATTTTTATAGCCTGTAGAATATTCTAATTAAGTGGTCTGCCTTAATGCTCCACTGAAAACTATTCATCCATTAGCATAAGCATACCAGTAGATACAGAGGAATCTAGAAATATTTCTTGGATCATGAATTCAAGTTTTCCCTTTTCCTCTGCTGCAGTTGGACTCAGAATTGGGATGAGAGCCACATGCACAACTTAAGCCAGAAGTGTAGTGTCTAAACCTGGTCTTTGCACACTTAGAATTACCTGAACAAAGTCAGACAACTGAATTCAACTTGCTAGTAATCTAAATTTATTTTAAGCCCCTTTTTGCAGCCCTTATTTTTTGTCAGACCTTGTTCTCCATGTTTTCTATATTATAAGCATTCCCCTCCACACATCCAGTTAACCTTTCCAACTTTAGGCACAGTTTATCTTGCTGGTTCCTCCCAGGCATTCATCCATCCTTTCCTTCATGCTACTGTAGAAATACAGGACAGCTACCTTGCTGTTACTTACACTGTACCTTGTATTTGGATGAATTGAGATGACTCTGGTCTCTAGGGCTGTCAAACTAGAACATTTCATAAGCAGTACATTGAATCAGGGACTTTGTTTGTTTTTAATAAATTCCACCTTCTGAAGAATTTTTTCAGGCTTTGATCTACTCAGTGTTAACTCACCAGGACTTAGAGAATTCTACTCATTACACAGAACTTCAATGGACTCTGGTGGTTTGATAGTCTAATTCTAAACTTCTTCTCATCCGAAAGAAGTCTGTCTTATTAAACTATATCCAAAAGGTATCACAAAAAAACCTGAGTTGATATTTTGAGTACTGAATTGATTAAGATGCACATTTTTCCCCTGAAAGAAAGCTGCAGCTGTTTCTGTGGCCTAGAATTGCATAAAATCCGTTCAATGTAGAAAAGAAAGCTTCTGAGTGCCATTTTCAATTGATCTACATACAACAATTACATAATTGGCCTTCAGGTAGACATCCAATTCCCCTCAGAACATTGCTGCACCTCAGTTGTTACAGCAGTTCTGCATACGAGCAGATGGATAAAATACAGAGGAAAAGAAGTAGGAAGTAAGGGTAAATATTTATTTCCAGTTCACTTAGAACATCATTGGACAGATGTTGCATGATACAAAAATGTATTTTGAAATTGGTAGCTGGGAAGAAACCAAACACTAGGGACAGTTTGGGATCTCTAAGAATGTGATCTTTCAAGCTTCTTATAAAGGGAACCAGATGTTTAGAGCAAATAAAGTGACGTTTTCCACTTGGCTGTAAACTCCTCCTAAATTCTTTGGTAGATAATATTGACTAAGAAATGGAAAGCCTGTGCATGTTATGTTATCAGTAAATATATGTCCAGGAAATACAAGAATCATTAAGAATCAGAAAGATTGTATGAAAAATCAAAAAAATTAACTTCACAATAGTATTAATGACAGACGAGGGCTAAATTTTCCAAATTATAACATACCTGTTTAGGGTCAATGTTACGTAAGTATTAGCATTTTCAGATTTAAGAAGGATATGAATTTTGGACTCTATATCTGAGCTGGCTATCGAGTAAGTGTTGTTATTCCATGGTGCATCTAGTCATCTAGTTCTCTGAAAAACTGCCATGGAAACTTAACTTAAGGTGAAGGACTCTCAAAAACAGCTTGGGAATGAATCTGTAATCTCTCGTTGTCTGATCTAGCAAAAACAAAACAAAACAAAAACTTCAGAAAAAGGGAAATTAACAGAGTCTCACATAGAAGCTGAGTATTGTCCATAAAGTCATACAGAGCTTTCTGTCCTGAAAGGAACCATGAACTGCACTAAATACTAAATTATTGCAAGGGATTCCCATAAGAATTACCTTAATGAAGTTGCTGCTTAATTAAATATCCAGTCATGCATCTGTCTTTTTTTTCATATGCCTGGAACAAACTTTACTCTTGTACAAGAGACTCTTTTTCAGTCCTTACTCATTCTAATATATCTATAAACTGGTCTTTCACCTGGTATTTATTTGCATTGAATGCACATACACAAAGCTGTTACTTCACCTACTATTTCAAGGTTTCAGTTCCTCAGTGATGGGTTATACTGAACGTCTTTATCCCTTGATCTGTGGTGAAGGTGTACTTTTGTTCTTGGAGAACAACATCTCTTAGGTTTTATGTATTGTTTGTTCTTCCTTGTCGGTTAAGAACGCGTCTTTTACCAGAATACTATTTACAAAACCAGGATTCTAGCTCCCAGTTTCTTTGTGGTATTAGCAAGGATTAAATATTTTACTATGTTCTTTTCCACAGAATATAAAGCAAGAGAAGTACCCTAATTATACATATCAACAAAATGTGTTACGAGAAATTTCCTAACATAGGACACATTCAAAAATAAAACAGGAAAAATGAGGAACAAAGACAACTCAAATAATTTTTTAAATGGACTGTGAAGATCAGAACTAATGCTATCAGATCTACATTTTGTGATGAAAGGAATTTTCCAAGGGAAATTAGCCAAAATTAAGGCTGCAATTTCATAATATTTTCTATGATACAGTAAACTATTATGTTACTCTAGTTCTCTGGTCCTGGAATTGTTTATCAGGTTTATTCCATAGTCACTAACATGAAATAAAAATCACCTGGTAAAATTTAAAGTGTATTAATAATCTGAGAATTATCTTGCTGAAGCACATAGTTTGTATTGGTTTTTAGCAAAAGGAAGTCCCAAAACTCAGTGACTTGATATCCCCAAGATGTTTCAGGGAAGTATCATTGCATGAGATCTTTATATTATACCTTGTAAATTAACTTATGGCCGCTGCTGTAGATAAAATATTGGATTAATTGAATCTTCAATATTCATCCGTTATGATGTCTCATGTATACATAGGTACACCCATGGTTCAAAGATTAACACATTTACAAAACATAAAACTTGATGTTGTTCTTCTTAATAGCTTAATAGCTCTCTCCTATTTATATTTTAAAATTAGATTAAAATTTATTTCAATAATATTTAATTTATACAGGACAAAGCATATGGTAGTGGACTAACGTGTAAAACAGCTATGCTATCAAAAGCTCTTTGAAGAACATGACTTTACGAATGACTTAGCACCAAACAATTCAACCTCCAGGTCAAGTCTGATTTACAAGTATGCTTTTTTAGAGAAAGACTATTCTTAGAGAATATCCCCCCCATGCCCCCTTTAAGGCTCTAGATCCTTTTAAGCAAAACATGTCCCATCTTCCCTTACACATTGCCTCTTTTCTACTTTCTAGAGGTCCTCAGTTAGAATCCAGCAAGTGATAAGATGATACCAGCAGCATTTAGCTAAAGGGGAGAAGGAAGAAAAAACTACTGCCCTTATTAAAAAGCTCACAAAACAAAATGTAGTAATGACCGGCAACTCAGACCTCAAATCATTAAGTCTTAAAGAGATGAATAAGAGGGGTAATAGTTGGAGAAAAATGTGTTGTAGGATACTGTTATCCACTAACGTACCATATGCAGTCTGTGACTCCGCAATTAGGACAAGATAAGTTGCATGCAGTGCATCTACTCAGTGATCATAACCATAAAATCCTCTAATATCGTGGTAACAACAAATTAGTTTTGTAACAGCCTATGCATCTTGCTCCTCTCGCCTTTGACATGAAAATCCTCTTCCAAAAGATGAATCATTAGTTATGATCATAAAAAGGCTGTACCTTGTATGTAAGTACAAATGCTTTTAATTGAAATATGGTCTAATGTCTCCACCTACAGACCTGCCTCCCTGAAAAAAAAGGTATTCTGTATAGTTGAGTTTTTTCCTTCTTCTTTAGAAAAAACACCACTTCTAAATTAACATAATCATATCTGTCACAAACTGAGAATAAATACTGGAACATTCACACTTAGATTTGCTTGACAGCACCTTATAAATTATGTTTTTTGTTATGAACAGAAGAAACAGTACAGGCCACTGTCTTTTATATTGTACCTTTCTATGGAAGAGATCAAAAAGCATCACAAGAATTGGTAACTGTCTCCTGTCAGACCTCTTAGCAAGTAAGTATGTACTGTCCATATTTCATGTATGAAAAACTGAAGAATTTTAAGGGAGAGTGACAATTAAAAAAGCAGTAAGGAAGTGGAACATAGTGTTTTAGAACTTGACTCAACAAGAGTTCTTGAGCTTAACTTCATACTTGAATTACAAGCATAAACTGAATAGCAGTCCTTTTACCTGAGATCAGGTTATTGTTGCAATTCTTTTGGAAATAAAGAAAGGAAAAGACAATCCCATTTACTTCTTAGCATTTCTAACATCGTTATTTCATGTGTTCTTGCGGGTTTGATTTCCAGCTGAATCAAATACAATCGCAGTCAATGAAAGAGGTGACCTCTGTACCGCAAGAAAGCCAGGGCCAGAATTGTCAGTAATAAATAAAGATTTACTGCTTTTTTAATAAACACCTTTCACCTTCTGTATCATGAGAAAGAATCCTACAAACAACATCTCAGCTGAGTACCATCATAACATGTTTTATAAGAAATGGGAATATAAACACATAGAAGTGATAACAAAATGAGTTATAATTAATTTAATTTTATAATCACACCTATAATACTGTCTATCCCCAAATGGATGAACTAACATTAAATTATGCTTAAATTTTTGCAAACTTATTCCTCTTTCATCAGAATTTTTCCACAGAAGACGTACCAACTGATGAATGAGGACATTAAAATGTATGTTCTGCTAATGGTAGAACAGTATAGATTACTGTGCTATACAATAACTTAATACTACTTGAATATGCTGTCAAATCAATTTCTTGCCGAACTAATGTCACTGGTTTTCTTTTTATGGAATATTCACCAAACAGACACTTACATAAGTAAAAATTATTTGATCCCAGGCTTTTATTTCTGCATTCTAGCTTTTAAGGGGTAAAAAAGGACTAGCTTCCAGGATTTAGGAAGAGAGGTGACTTTGTACATGGATTCAACTCTATAACTTTTTTTTAACAGCCAACTATAAAAGCAAAAAGAAATGCAAAATCACAGTCAGTCTCAAGAAACAGTGCAGCAGAGGCATCTACCTTTAGCTAGATTTCTGCATGATGCTTTAAACTTAAATCTGAGATTTGATATAAAAAAGGTAGTGTATTCTCTTGGTTTGTTTGTTTTATTATGTGGGAAAACAAGAAGAGAAACAGCAAAAAATCTCACTAGGAACAGTGACTTTCTAGAAAGCATATGTAGAAGTATGCTCGCGTGCACACACGCATACACATATAAACACACGCAGAATAAAGCTATTTTACCTTTAAGAACAGAAATAACTATCTGTAACATATTGAGAATTTTTATAAAGGTAAAGGTTTTTTAAAATAGCCTCACTCTGGAGAATTAATGTGATCACATGCAACCTCCCAGTTTACCAGCAGAAACGGTGCCGCTGCTGGTAATGGAAACCGAATCTGCGAAATACTAAAAGCATTCTGGGTTAATTGGCATGGCAACCACATAATCAACACAAATGTGCTTATCATTTTTCTGACAAGATTTGTGGTTGGCTGAGTGCTTTGATTCCTTCTTTCTGATTTGACTCTGTATTAGTGGAATTGTTTGGCATGATGAGGTTGTTTGTTTGTTTGTTTGTTTGTTTAAATAAAAAATAGTTTAATACTATTAGATTTTTAATAATTCTACCCTGATCTTCTTCACAGTGATACAAGCTTTGACAAAACAATTTATTGAAACATGAGGTAACATCTATTATGAAGATTACATTCATGAAAGCTGCCAAGTGACAGCTCCACGGCTAGTATTCCAGAAATGAGGCATGGCGTAAGCTAACGCTGCAAATGCAGAAAACGTTCCTCCCACAGATTTCACCAGAGATACAAGTCAAGTGTCTTCAGAGTTTGATATGGTCAATATTTGATCACTGAGCCAAGAAAGGAATTGGTCATGTTAGTTTTCTCCCCTTTACACTTGCCTTCCTACTCCCCAGGACCGGGGCTGGCCACTTTCTTCTCTTTTCCCATAAGCTCAATAATCTTCACATGTTCTCATCTTAAACTCTTGCTAAATTTATTTCAGTCAAATCTGCAATCGACATAAAAACTATAATATAAAAGGTATAGTTTCAAATCATATGACCCATGGATGAAAAGCCCTGGAAATAAATTGTAGGAAGTAGAGCTAATGCAGTTTCAGGTTATCTGCTGAATATCCCATTTTTTCTTTGTTGTTGAGTAAAATGATGCCCTTAATATCACTTTTACCAGGTTGTTTCAGTCACTCACAGGCATAGTTTCCAATTTTATATATAAGTTGGATAATAACTTCAAAATAAGAAGGAGAGCAGTAGGCAGAATGAGAGCTCCTTAAAGCCATTCATGATATAGAAACAACAGTTAGATACTTCCAGTACCCAACTAAATGGGTAAACAAAATTTCTATTTGGTCAAACATAAACCCAGCATTAAGCCAGTAATTTAGGAGAGGAATTACAGAAAATTACATCTGGAATTTTCAATATCTTACTACTTTTGGCCAATACTTGAGGCATCCTTGGAAATGGTAGCTTTCTTTAAAAAATTTTCCTTGGTTTCTTTCCTTTTATTGCTTAGAAGATACAAAGAACATCAGGTTTGAAAAAAATAAAAATATTCTTACTGAGACTAACAGTAAGATTTATTCCATAATGTCACAGATCTATTTAGGGTTAACAGGAATCAGGCAAGTTATTTTATGCACATCTCAAAAGCTTTAATTGCATCATTTATCATTCAAAAGCTGAAGCTGGCAGGAAGGTATCGACATTAAGAGAATATGCAGCTTCCTGTAGGGATTTTGTTATCCAACATCATGGAACACCTGCCACACAGTGGTCACTGTCACCACAAGCATCTCCGAGCAACATAATAACAAGTTTGCTAGGGGCAAAGAGTGAAATTTCCTTGTATTATGTGCCGATTTGTTGTAGAGCACAAGTGCTGCACTAAACTTTTATGAAAGCTTGCCAGAAGAAAAGCTATTGTGAATCGTAAAGGTTTTAGACTGTACTGAGGCCTCAAATCATAGTTATTAGTTTAAGCAAGCATGCTTTAAAGGAATATATTAAAAGGAACAAGAGAAATGGAAAAGAAAAAAACCCCAGTGATATTCCACATACACTGTAAATAAACTGAAGTTTGCTAACCATCAGGTAGTAATGTAGTATCATACTGTTTCTTCAGTAGTTTTTATAACCTCAGATTCTAGCAAGGGGAGGGAGTGAGGAACGTGGGTCATACACAATTTGTACAGAAGTTTACAGAATCTATAATGAAGCTTAATCCCACAAACATTGTGTTGGTCAGATGAATGGCTTTGCTGGAGTAAATGGGCTGACAGATTCTTTATAGCCTTGATGAATATGAAACTCAGTAGCATAAAACAACACAAATCATACAAAATGGAAAAGAAAAAAAAATCGTGGTCATGGTAATATTCTCTCTCTTGATTACTTTCTTCTTCGGGTTTTTGTGCATATGATATTGTTATAGATGAAAAAAGTGTTAAAAAAAGCATTGACATAATCTTTACTTTTTAACTGGTACTGATAGCAGCAATGGAGACATTAGCTATCATCCGATGCAAAAATCACAAAAAAAGTTCTTCAAGACAATTGTTTAAATTATTGTCTCTTCTCTTTAATGAAATTCTGTATTACTTTCCCCCTCCCCACTCAGTTGTCTTTTTTCCCAAACTGAAGAGTCCTTGCCTACTTAATGATACGATGACACTAGCAGGTAGTGCACTGGGAACAGAAGTGAAGAACAAAATAGTTGATGCTAAGAGCCTGACATCCTCACTAAGTGTGTTTAGAAATGTTTTATTTTGGACTAATGCTAGACTGAGAACTCAAAGATTAGTGGAAATCTTCCAGTAAACTTTATCTAAAGGAAATCCAACTTGTGATCTCCCAGACCACTCAGCAACTGAGAAAGTGAATGGCAAATGGAAACAATCTGAACATTCGCTTCCAAAGCACACTTCCAATCCAAGCTACAGTGCCAATGTAGTTGGCATCTTGAGTTGTCCTTTCTATGGAAAGTATGTCATGCTTTTGATCATTCTTGATGCGCTTTTCAAAAGTTTTCCATTGGTACTATATCCTTTTTGAGATCAGACAGCCCAGAACCTCACAAAATATTCAGACACTGGCAAAACACTGCAAAACAGCGGCACATTGATATTTCTGAGTCAGTTCCCTGTCCCTTTCCTAATAATTTGTGGTGTTCAGTTTTCTTTGCTGACTACTACTGAGTATTGTCTTTGAAATTACATTCAGACTTTCTGAGTAACTCCCATGCTCAGTGGGCTATTGTAATGAATCCAAAATTATTGTAAACTTATGTTTCTAACTTCAGAGAAAAATAATTTATAAATATTTATATGTGGGAGAGATGTTAGGCTCATTTTATCTCTGTTGTTAGCTGATCTTGAAAACAAAGCAAAAATAAATAAAACCAAACTTAACGCTACCCAAATTATTTTAGTGACATTCATTTCAGGTGATCTATACCTATAGGAATTTGTAAATGAAAGCTATAACTATGTGACCACAAATCCATTTTTAATACTAAAAAAGTTTTTAGATGTACATTCCTATAACCAGTTAAAATTCTTTTCAAATACCGAAAAAATTATTTAATCCAAATCTTTTGTAAAATACATGAGTCTTTCAAATGCAGCAACAGAAACATATCAATCTCCTTCAAAAATATCAACTCTATCCTAGAACAGTCTCCATTTAGTAACATAAACTTTTATCTCTGAGCTGTTAGCATGTTTCCTTTGATATCAGACTTCTATTTTTATTTTAACAAAGAAATCCAATTTACATTTTAACACCTATGCTGTACCACAAGTTTTGCGATTTAAAATCAGCTATCAGCAACATCAGCTTCCAGACCCAGTGAACAGACTTCTGCAGTCCCAAGACCTCATAGAACTGCAGAGTTCACACGGTTCAGTGAAATTTGCTGTAGGACTTGAAGTCTCTGAGAATATTGCTCTATTCAAGAGAACAAAAATTAAGGACATCCAAGCAAAACATGAATAGGAGCCCAGCTGCTTTGGTTTATGAAGTCTTACAAGAGAAAGTGATGGTTATGTCATATTTTTCTACTCATTGTAACAACTATATCCTTAACATTTTGTAATACTATTCTGGGTTCCATTTCTTTGTCAGTCTCAGTAGGTGCAACACCACACCTGAGAAGGCACTATTTCTTATTTCAGCATTACAGTTCTGCATGAAAAACAAAGGTGGAATGAAACTAAATCTCTAAGATAAAAGAAAAGCTAAGAAAAAAAATAAATCAGGCCACGATCTTAAAGTTTGTGCAAACAAAGAATGTTCATGGCAAAACAATGGGATACTGTCCAGAAGCTATGCATCAGCTCGCTCATCTTTCCATGTGTGTATGTCTTTCGTACGAGTATCTTGGAAAACACTGGAAGCTCTTTCAGTGTGGTGTCTGGTATTCTGACTCCACAAATCATCCAGTACAGGATGTCCACTGAGCCACTTTAGTTTATGGATAGTATGGTACGCAGGCAGGTCTGATTTAGGAATATGGAGAGCCTTACGTTTGTTCAGTGTCCACCAACTAATTGTCTTTCAAATTATTAGAAAATCATGATTTTAATGTTATTTAAAACTTATGTGTGAGAGTTCTGAGTAGGAAAAAAGAACAAAACCAAACCAAAACCCTGACTGTCAAGGTCCTTTTTTTTTTTTTTTTTACTTTGTTTTTCTTTTCAGAGTTCTTTAACCAGCTTGCCAAGAGAGTGAGCTCAGAGAAATGGAAAATATGAAAAATGTCAAAGGAAAAGAAAGTGGTTAAAGTCAAGTATTAAGTATTATGTTAGATCTAGAAAGTTTTAAATCTAAATCATAGAATCACAGAATCATAGAATTGTCTAGGTTGGAAGGGACCTTTAAGATCATTGAGTCCAACCCTCAACCTAACACTGCCAAAACCACCACTAAACCCATGTCCCAGAGCACCACGTCTACTCGTCTTCTAAATACCTCCATGCATGGCAATTCCACCACTTCCCTGGGCAGCCTGTTCCAATGTTTAGTAATAAAATAACTGCAATGAGATACTTTCACTATTAAAACGTAATTGCATAAATCCCCAAGGAGTCTTTTCCATAGCTTATTTTTAATAGTATCCATTATGAACAGCAAAACAGTGATCAATCTATAATACTCAGGACTTGACATAGCATTGGTAGATGAATAAAAATCTATAGCATATGCAATAAAGACATTTCCTTTGTCCAGTACCAGCTAAAGAGTGTAGAAGTCGCTACTGATTGCAACGAGCTTTGGTATGGTTTGTGAAGATGATCAGTTTACAATTGAAAAATATAAGATGTGCTTCTATGCATATTACTGATAGCATCAGCTAAACCTTTAAAATAAATAAATAAAAGACCAGAGCTTCTGACTCGGGGAAGTATTTGCATATGTCACAATTACTTTCAGCCTGAGTATTCTAAAGTATCTTGTTCACCAGCTTCCATGCAGTTATTAATTATGCACCATGAACATTTAGTTGTCTAGATGTTTTGTAAATACTTTTTTGTATAGTGCTTGAAAGTCTGCAGCATAGAAATGGAAATTGAAAACACTTGCAAGTTTACACTTAATAGTCCCATGGTTCTTCAAAGCATAACATTTTAAAAATTCTGAGAGTTACTA
>VFFE01008529.1:2778051-2809473 GCA_008921705.1 Burhinus oedicnemus | reverse complement strand
AAAAAAAAAAAAAAAAAGAGGTGTTTCATCCAATTATTGTTACTGAGATTACAGAATGTGCCTCTTTCCCTTCCACATGATTTAGCACACAGAGAAAAAGAATTGCACAGAGAATGAAAAAAATGACAGCACAGCGGTTCTGAAAATTATTTGATCAATTCACTTCCTGTGTTTGTAAAAGTCACTGAGCTCAAGGCTCTCAAAAGCTTTCAGCAGAAAAGAGCTGGAATAACTTTTTTTAATTATGGAGCCGATGACAGAGTCACACATTATGCAGTAAGCCTACAAATCCTTATGACGGTGTATAACACATAACCTTAAAACTCTTTATCATAAACTAGATGCATTTTTTTATTTCAAGAAAATTTGAATTCATGCTACTTTAATTCTATTCACGTTTTCCAACACACAGATCTACTTTACTGAGTAAAATACAGGTGCCTCCAATTACACAGAAGTACCAGATTTTTGAACTAATCTTTTTTGTGTGGCATTTTCATTGCTGAAACTGCAGCTCCACTGAATTAAAATATGAACACCAATTACCTTAGGCTGCTTTCCAGTGATTTTTATACATTCAAATTTGCAAATCTGCATTTAAACATACATAAAATAATTAATCAACTTTGCAAAAGATTTTTTTTTTTTTTTGGTCCATATGGACACCATTGTGTAATATGCTAATGCTAATTTCTATTATTTCTAATTTTGTGTCTTTAAATGATCAATGACATATTTTGTTACACCTATACAGGAGTGACACTATCTTCGACAGCTTGAGTCTTTTCCTTTATCCTTTTTATGATTTCTAAATCTCTCACAGCTCTTCAAATGTCTTCAATATCATCAGGCTTTCCTAAGGTAAAAACTGGGGAATAACAGTACTGGGATGAAAACTAGGACTCCCTATTCTTGTAATAGAAACAGAAAAGATGCATTGGGATATTGATATACTCCAAGATGAATCTCACCTTACATTTCTGCATAATACTGAGCGGTATTATGTGGATGCACCAGCTTACTGGCAGCCTGCAAAGGTATCTGTACCATAGCTTTACACTTCTTCATATACAGTTAGAATAATTTTGCATTGCCAGTAGAACTCAAAGCATGAGACATACATAAATGGAGGTCTATAAATGGGAGGTGTGTCCAGCCTCACAAAATTCAGGGACCACTTTCATCCAGAAGCTTTTGATGATAGGCTAACATCTCATCTGGTCTTCTAAAAGAATCAATAGAAGTGGGTAGTGAAGTTGTTTTCTGTTCTTCTCCGTTTTCCATTTGGATACACAATGGGATATGCCAGTAAATTTCCCAAACAAAACATACTGTGTGAGTCTGATCTAGGCTCTTGGTTCAGTGGCACATCTCTTTCTTGATCTAAATTTTCCATAATTCAGAAGTTACAGTGTTTGAGGAAAAAGGAAAACTCTACCTGAAAATACGAACTTTTTTTTTTTATTACTTTTAAAGAAGAATGGAGTACCATAGGTGCCCAAAGGCTCTACTAACCTTTGCCTTCTACCATTCAATTCAATGGCACATAAAATTAAGCTTCATTAAAGAAACATAATTTTAAAATCCTTTAAAAACCAGGTACTGAGAAGGTGTTTGTTATTGTGAGTATGTAATTCTATGGCTGCATATCCTGTGTCGTTACCAATTTATTTTTGATGCTTATTATATTTGATGCTATTAAGGCCATCATTTATCTTTCTGTTTAGAAAAATAAGTGAGTAATCACTCTAATTTTAGAGCATCTTTGATATCAAGATGTTGTTTTGCAGGTAAGCAGTGGGGCTTTTTGTTCATGTATTGATTACAAAGCACCCATCTTACAGGTCATTTCTAAACTAATCCACTGCCTGAAGCTCATTCTAAGAGAAAATTGCCTTCTTAACAAAAATCTCTTCCAGTTACAAATACTAAGGCTGATCTCCCTTAGTAGTTCTGCTTAACAGCCCAGAAGAAAAATAATGATTTCTTAAATATGCAGTACTATGAAAGTATCCAGTACATTTATACTGTATCCTTAATGGAAGGAGAGAAGGAAACAAGAAGCAAAACTCCAGAGTGATATGGACCTCCATCAACTGCCACAGACCCCTGTGTTTACAATACATATATACATATATATATATCTTCTATTTAATTCAAATTAAATAAATGCATATCACTCAGGTATCTGGAGAATCTCAGGTTTTAAAGATAAAAGTATAATATTCTTTTCAGGAACAAAATACAGGCAATAATGACTTCATTGAAGCTGGCACCTGTATAAATTCCAGTCTTCTGAGCGTAAAATCAGGTTTCTTGCAAAATTCTTCATCTTTTCTTTTAGAAAGTATGTTACCAATATATTTCACTGGAAATAAAAATACATAAACAAGTGTGTGCTCAGGTGGACTGAAAAGACAGAAAGTATATTCCACTGTGAACACCCTTGGTGAATTACTAGAATAATTAAATCAGTCTTTATTTTTGAGTCTTCTTAATAAGCTAAAAAATTTCTTTCTGAGATGGAGAAACAAACAGCCAATTAGTGATCAAACACTTGTTTTCAGATTTAAAGCAAATCTCCTTTTAATAGAACCTTTTCTCACTATACTTTGAAAAAAACACACAAGTCCCATCCCACTTCAGACACCATGAAACAGAATATGAAATGATATTTGTGTGCAAACTATCATATTTTTCTGGTTCATTTTCAAGATCTGTGGTATTTAGATATGACCTTTCCGTTTTTATTAACAGTTTATTGCATTTTTGCATTCCAGCCAGCAGAAGAGAAAGGTAATTTACACAGAGATTTGACAGTTATACACACAGCTATAAACTTCAGTCCATTAACTTATTTCTCATGTAACCTTTACCTGATTCTACTCAAACACCCAAATAAGCAGTATATCTTGTTTTTCTTTATGTTAAAAAGCTCTCATAAGTTCCTGCTTATAGAACATCAAGCAGAAGGAAAAGCTCTGCACAAGCTTTTATCACAGTTTTCTCTGGCTCTTAGTACTTACAGATCTCAATTTAAATGATATAATTCAACATCAAGTTGTTTATATACTGCTAAGGTTTGTGTCTTGCCTTAACGCAACATGGCAAAACTTTTATTCTTTTTTAAATTACAGATGGTTACACTGATTGAGCTATTACGTGGATATTTAATGTACCACATGTAATCAGATAGATGTATATTTTTGCATGTGAACATTTTCAGATGTTACATAAACACAGGCATACACAATATGCAGATGGGAAGGGCAGCAGGGAAATTTTGGCGTGGTTGTTCTACATATGCCAAGACTTTCTGCACGATTTTCTGACTTCATCTCCACAACACACATGTCTTTCAGCAAAGTATTCCTATAGCTAAGTTATCGGTGATGCAGGATGAGATCTGGTAAGAGACATCCATTGTCTTCATTTTTCCTATTCGTATGAAGTTTCCTCATAATGTACTTTAAAATTTCAGCATGACAGCTCTCACAAAAGTGTTTCTTTCAGAAAGTGAAAAGTTTTCTTAGAATTTTACAGCTCCAAAATAAAATAATGTAAAAAAAGGCATAATTCTTAATAAATTTCAGTAGGTAGGATTTTTCCCTAATTTTCTTACGTCAAAATTTTTCCCTTAGCAATTGTAAATTCATATCTTATAAGGATAAGTTGAATCATCAGGATAATTTGGTCTGACTCCTGGATAGCAAACCCTGGATATATGCCCAATAATTTGGGATGGCCATAATTACCAATTTAAACTATGGTTGGCATTTCTTTTAAATAGAAAATCCAACGTAATTACAAAGACACCAAGACATCAAGAATACTCTATTTCCCAAGACAAAATGTAAATTCTGTTTTACTTGTAATGTAATTAGTGTCAATTTCTAACCACCATAGGCACTTCAGGTTGGTCTCCTCAGTCAAAAATCATATCTCTTCTCCTGAAAGTAGTTTTAAAATATAACTTACCAACTCTTTCCTGAATAAGCTAAACAGGTACAGTTTTTAAACAAAACAGGACAGAAAAATATTGCTGGCATTACTAGATTAGAAATCACTCATAAATAATTTCTGCTTTTTTTCCAGTTTTTTCAACTTGTTTTTCTGTAGAAAAGGAGAAGCCTGATTCAGTGCTGATTCTGCAGAAAGTTAGCTAAGGAAAGAGATGCAGCAGAGCAGAATTCAATTCCTGAATTTGTTATCACTTTCACTTTTTCACTTATTTTTGCTAGCAATTCAGTCAGAATTAGTTTTTCATTGATAATATAAAGCCAGTGCCTTTAATTTGTTCATTTTGTTTCAAAGGTGAAATTTTATGGCACTTAATGAAGGCACTCTAATCTTGACCAAATACAAGTGATTCTATAATGATTTTTAAAAGAATCACGACAGACATGCTGCTGAGCAGTCATCTACTTTTCTGGCTGCTTAGCTCTTGAATTCTGGGGAATTAATTTGATAAAAGATTATTAGAGAGAATTAAATTTAAATACATTTTAAAATAAATTTAAATACATTTTAAAATAAATTTTAATGTAATAAAATAGCTTATTTAGAAGGTAAAAAATACATTCAGTGTTTTAGTCTACTTTATATTCATCCAGTGAGGAAACACATATGTTACACAGTGTTACCATCAGGAAAGAACAGCCCTGAATTTTAAGATATTTCTAAAACACAGCAATAAGTCTGAAAGGGAAGAATACAAAGTGGTGTATTCTACTGCGCTTGCCTCTTCCATCAGTAAAAGATTCATCCGTTATAAACACAGGGAGTCTTCCAAAGGTGACCGAAATTCAGATCTTTTAATGATCAAGTGGAACAGTCTATGTACTTCCTTCTTGATTTGGAGATAAAGGTGACAAGTAACAGTCCTTCAATCGTTAGAGAGTGTGCTGGGTACAAGAGGGACAGAGTGGAGGCTGGACAAATGTCCTAATTCAATTTGAAACTTTAAAGGGAATTCACTCTTTTGCAAATGTCCATCATCCAGAGATTGTAAAATGAAACAACAGATACCTATAGAAATTAGACAACTCCAACTTTACAGCTTGTCCTTTATGGTAATGCACATTGGGTTCACTATCCTCATTAAGTTAAGGTAGCAAAGTCAAAGAGTGTTTTACCTGAGTGCATACAAGGAATGGACAAGATTCATTAAAATAATATGTAGCAGTAGTGACTAGTTCTAGTAGAATAGTAATTGTAAGCAATGTGAAGCAAGCGTTACCAAGCCTCTTTTCAAGTGACATAATCTAGCACTGTATGGAGAAAAGAATTACAGTCAGGACTAAAAGGAAATTTTGAGTAATCACTTTTAGATGATGAATGGGGTTTTTTTCCATTAAAGAAAATATTTACACACTTTGGTCTACCCTGCTATTGTTGCTATGATTCTGTGAAGGCACAGAATGAATAGAATAGCTCATATGTTGTGCTTTATCAAAACTTTGATAAATATGCTTTGTCTTTGGAATCACTATACCAAATTCATCCTTGATAAAGAAAAATGAAGAATAAGTAAAATCAATTTCTTTTAGAGGAAAGCTCCTAGAGAGAATACTTGACTTCTAGACAGTTCTAGGGCTAGGAAGTGAGAGAAATATTCCAAGGAGTGAATTAAATTGCAGCCAAGGAGAAGTCAAGATTCCGAATACTGTATACTTTAAACTATAGTCTCTAAATTAGGTGGAGGGGAAGACTATCTCATCATTATAGGCATCTAAAAATCAAGCTTCTGGATTATGTTACTTAGGTTGCACTTGTCAACAATTGAGAGAGAACACTTTACTAAGATAATTCTTCTGAATACATAAGAATGCCTCTAAAACATAGTAAATAAATAATTTATTTATTCTCTCTCTGTCTGTGATGAGCTGCGACTAGCAAGATAAATATAACTAGTTTATTTTATATGCTTGATTTTTAAATGGTTAATATCAGGTGAATGTAATCAGAGTCCTGAGCAGTCTGCTAAATGAGATAACATATTTGTGAAGAAGCAGTGATTGATGCCTTGCAACTCAAGATAATTAAAAATACATCTGAAGTTGTTAAGCAGAAACCCTCCAAACTAAAAATAAACTAAATTTTTGACCCACAAGGTAATGTAAATTGCTACTGTAAACTTGCTGTAAAATATTATTTGTTGGGAAAGAGAATGATATTTACATTAAACATAAAATGTACAAGAAAACATTGTACTTTAATGTAATTCTTCAAAGAAGTGGATACTCATGCTGGCCTGAAATAAGCTAGTATGGCACCACAACAGAATGTATTGCTAGCAGAGACACTAACCCAAGCCCCAGAAACACTTTAGCCATGCCAGCTACTCTGTTGCTCTTGACAGCTTATTAAGAGCATTGGACGTTTCTGTAAAGCCCCAAATTGAACAAGAGAGACTTATATGGAATTTCGCACACAAATTGTCCAACTGCAGTTGTAAGTGCATTGCTGGGTTACTCATGTGCTCTCCTGGTATATCTAATACTGCTCAGTCACTATGGCATGCTGCTCTCACAGAATATTTTCAGATCAATAAAAAATAGGCGGGATCCCTAATGTGTTAAAAATGGTCCCATTCTTGCACTCAAAGGGCCATGCCAATTTTATAGCTTTTTTTTCAGTATACTTCTGTTTATTTCTGAAATAATATCTATTAATATATGTTCTTTCCAGTGAACAAATCAGAATGAGCATGAAATCTGATTTATTCTCCCCTCTAAATCACTAGTTCCTGGAACTGCATGCACATTTATGTTCACCTATGATAAAGTGTACTAGATAGCCCCATAATTAACCTTTTACTCTATTGCAGCTATTATATTGCTAGAAGAGGCAAGAGGATCAGATAAATCAGAATGTATGTCTAATGCACTGCAGAACGAGCTTTTCTGGAAAGAAGCACAATGGATTAACTGTGGTAATGCAGCTGCTGAAAACCAAGCTAAGACGGCCCTAGTTCCTTCCTCAGCTACAGAGAAACTGATTTCTATTCTTGTAAGTCAAATACCAGAAAAATGATTGAAACATTTGGAGCCTGTATTGTCACCTCTCAAAAATACAAAACAATCTATTTTATTTGTAATATCAGCTAGTATTTCACCAGCAGCATTTTTAAGCTTCAAAATATCTGTTTATTTATTAATTTCATATCTATTTCTTAAAGACCTTTACATACAATTACCTAAAGAGTTAGAAGTTTTTCTTAGGAAACCCTCTCAGCAACTACAATCTTGAAGCTTTTCGCTGCATCTTTCGCTGCCTCTTTCAGCTGTGGTAGGGCTGAAATGGGGTCCTGGGCCATGACCAGGGGGAATAGTCTCAAGGGGACATGACAAAAAAAGTCAGGTCTGTGGGGGTTCTGATAGCTACATTTAACAAATGAGCTCTAATGGCTAGAAATTGTTATTATCTGCACAATAAAATTAATACATATCCAGAGTGAGCTACTGTCTGCTGTTCTAAAATGCTTGGACAATCCAAATTTGGAGTTGTAAATGACAAGGCTTAATAAGACCATGCCAGAAGAAATCAGCTAAAATTACTACGTAGAGACACCACCTTTTCTGTCAAGCATGGCGTGTTAGGTATTTGAATTGCTTGTACAAAAGCAAAATAACTTTGGGAAACTTTCCAAGCTTTGCTAATTCATTAGTGCCTACTACTGCTTTGCTCTCAACAGTTACACAAGAGTTCCCATCTTGCAACATATGTCACATTTGCTGGGGAAAATAATACCTTTTCATCTATAAAATCCCATGGTCACCTTCCAAGTACATTAATTTCTTATTCTTCTTAATTCATTATTCTTATTTACAAAAACTCAGTTGTTCAGCTACCCACTCTGTGTACTTCTCTACTCGCATGACTCTTCCTGCCTAAAACCTTGCTTAAAAGCATACCTTTGTTTTCCAAATAAATGACTCTGGAAATGTGACAGTCAATGGCTTGTTCTTTTTCAGTCTCCACCAAGACTTATGGGGAGAGTCCAAAAACTTAATGCGTATACGGGGCTGGACTTTAATGGGTAGACAGTGAGGATTAAGTGAACAGAAGTAACCTGACCTACACTCAAAGTAGCAAATTCTTTCCCTTCTTTTCATCATCCCCTAAAAACTGAAGAGGTATTTCTTGGTCTTTACTATATACCTAGGGATTTTTGTAGGAAAAACAGAGCAAAAAAATAAATCCCCAAATAAAATGAGTTGAATGAAGGGAAAACTTATGTGGATAATGGTTAGCTTTAAACATTGTTATCAAATGTAAAAAGGACTTCCATCTCCATTAGAAATCAAACCAAAACAAAAAACCCTAAAACTATTCTGTTATCAGTTATACTGATACTGTTACATGAATGACCATTCCAATCTCCATGGAAATTGTTAGAAGAAAGAGAAGATACTTTGTTTACAACCAAATATACAGAAAATTCTGGGAGTGAGGAAGAGGAAATAAAACAAAAAAACTTGGTTTATAATTTGAGAGATAGCTATGTGTCCATATGCAGAAGCTGACCATTGCTCCCAGTATTGGGGAAAAAAATGTGTTGTTTGGCTATTGTTTTCAGGCAGCCTTCATAAAGCAAACACGAACAGAGGAACCATGCATTCATTGCAGTCTTAAAGGATGCCCTTGTGTATATACACGCACACACAGACACATATACATGTACACTGCACACACACTCAAGAACTCAACGAAAATTCCATAAAATCTGTACTCAGCCAAATGTATAGGAAATGTTTATTATATACCTCTTACATATACAGTACAATAGGAAAAAATGTTGTTTCTTGAGAATCCAAATAGAAGTAGGTTGTTCATTAAACAAACAAAAGTATAAAAAGAATCCAGTTGACAGCTTCTTCTTAATTGTTCATTATTATAGCTGTGAATGAAGGTACTGGTTTCAGAATTTAAGACGCAGGCAAGATAGGCAAAGGCAAACACAATTGGAAGCACCATAATGACCCCTGCTACTTCCCTAAAGGTTTGAAGGCCATGTGTTTCCTTCCTTAGCTGCGAGTAGGTGTTACCACTCATTTCTAAAAAAGACACCCATCCCCCCGTTTAATAAGGTATATGAAGAGAATCACAAAATGGATTATCACTGCAATTAGAGAAGGCACAGTATGAAATGGGAAAGGGTGTGGACAATGGGGAAGTCTGATGATGTTAAGGAAACCAACTGTACACACTAGGACCCATCAAAATAGGGCCTCAAGAAATTCCCATTAAACACAATAAACAAAGAAAAAGTTAGGCTGTTGCAGGAATGAAAATTAACTTTTGCAGTAATGGATGAATATTTATTCAGGCTTTGCAGCCTTCAGGGAAGTTGCAAACTGATCTTTGTCTAACTTTAAAAAAAAAATGCTTAAATGGAAGCTTTGAACATTGGGTTTGCTTTGCATTTTTGTATTTTATATTTTTGTATTTTGATATTAATGAATAAATCTCTGCTACTTATGATGAGCTTAAAATGGAGTCCACTAATATTAACTAACCATCTTACTGTATTAACTTGGCAAGAGACTAAGAAAAAAATATTTTTTCCAGAGGTATTTTATTTTCTGTGAAAATATGACTAGAACAGCATAGGTGAATTTGGTAAGCTTGAGTCACATAATAAAACTCTGTATGCTAATGTAGCATCACCTGAAGTTCACCCAACTAGTAAAGCCTGCCTTAGATAGAAGTCATCAAGTAAACACAGAAAAGTAAAAATGATCACCAGAGGGAAGTGAATATGTTGGATGTGAGTTGAAAGAAATTTCACATACATTCATGACGAGATGCCTGCTTCATAAAGCAAATTACACAGCAGCTCTAAAATGATTGACTGCCTTGGGAAAGCACAAAATGGTACATGATGGAAAGGGGAAAATAACATTGAAAACTGACATCAGAATTAATGCAGGAAAGATAATGCAGAGCAAGAAACCAGGAACTAGACTCTGTCCCAAATATCATACACTGATACTCTGAGAAGAATCTAGATAAATATTGACTTCAAAACAGCAGAAGCTTACTAGTATATTTTTCTAAAGTAAGCATCCTTAAAAAAAGTTGAAAAAAGCTGTTAAAATCTTTAAACACCAACTAAATTTAAAAAAACCCTACCCACTGCAAGACAACTGCTGAGTAATATTGATCAAATCCCAGGTAGTTCTCTTCAAGGACCAGTAAATGAGATGATTCCATAAATGCTCCGCAAAACGGAAAATAGTCCTGAGACTGATACTACTTCAAAGCCTCATTCCATTTTATGTGTGTTCAAGATCTCTTTTTTCTGCACTGTGTGAATGAGCCAGATTGCCAAAATAAACAGCTGTCTTAAAAGCTCCAAACAAAATACATGTAGCTGCTTCTGAAAACCAGTATGGATTATAAAGAAAATTTAAAATAGAAACAATCAAAGGATCAAGCATTAAGGAAGATGGGCAAAACAAATACTAATACATATGGCTTGTTACGCAACATATGGAAAAGGACTTTGGGATTAATGATCAAGTAAAATAAGTATAGCTGCCTTATGATGGATAAGTTATGTCTAACCTGCACCAACTCAGAGAGGAGAGGGAATTCAGGACTAATAAAGAGTGAGAGAATAAAACAAGGCAGGAGAGATTTAGGCTGCATGAGTTCTCTAGAGGAGCTGAAATCTATTAAAAGCTATAGAATTTACCCTAAAAAAGGCTGAGAGTGCAAAAAGCAGCAGATAATTTTCTGTAGATCTCCTACTGCACTACAGTAAGTAAAATTTTTGCCATTATTTGTAAAAGACCAGAGATGTTGGACTGGCATGGTAGTCCCTGGGCTTGCCTTGCTTGAGTTGTTTTCAGCCTGTTTGAGCCACAGGATGGTGGCCAAGTGCCCACTGTCTCACCAGCTTCTGCTGAAGCTCTGTGAATGACAACCATGGTCAAATCTGACCAACAGAGGATGTCATGGCAAAACAAGCAATTGCTCTTGCTGTCAACTGAGGCTGGGGGAGGCTCTTGTGCAACTTCCAGTCTTGAGCTGGACACCAAAGAGAAGGAAGAAGATTGTGACAGAAAAACATAAATATCCCCAAAGAGACCCCAAGACTGAGGGGAAAGAAGCCTGTACTATGAAGATCATGACCCTCCCAGTGAGGACCTCTGGAATAATTGTGGCAACTTGTTGCAACACCACCACCAGCCCCCTGCCCCTCTCTGTTTGAGGAACACTGAATCTGTCGACCTTGGGAACCAGAAAGACATTGAGAAGGTGAGCATAACACCAGAGAAAAGGGGTAGATGCTAAAAAAAAGGAGGGGAGAGTGGCTGGGTTTTCTTCTTATCAATAATAACTGTGCTATTAATGGTTTTTTTCTGCATTAATTAAACATATTAGACTGCTAAAAAATCCATTGGACTAATACCAAATTCTTAGCTTCATATATGTAGTGTGTTCTTTTGCCCATAACAAGATTTTAACTGTAATGTTATTTTCAATGTCAGAAAGAACCAGAAGGTCAGAAAGTGGAATGGGTTTGACAGAGAGATGCCTAAATGTGTTATGCGCAGCACAATCATACCTGGTGCTAACACTAATTAGAACTGCTGATGGTGGTGCAGGAAAAGGGAGAGCTTCACAACTGCAAGGTGCTACCAAAAAAAGAGGGGATTTCTTAGGTTGTACAAAATACTAAGCAGTGAAAAACGTTCCTTTCAGCGGGGTTCTGAATATTTAAAGCTCCTCATGGAGCTGCCACCAAAAAAATAGGAGCACCAGAAACAAGAAACTTCTAATTGATTATTGTGACCATGACATTTGTGTTGGGTGAAGAAGCAGGGAAGGAGGTAAGGAAGATGTGTCAGGACAGACAGTTTGATAAAAACTTCTATATGGCATTACTCAATACAGTATAAAATATGTAGCTAGCTGATGAGCTGAAATTAAGGGAAAATTTAAACTAAACTTCAGGTTGGAGTATTGTTGAAGTATTATAACTGAATATTTGCAGAATAAGAATCTAATTATTTTTTCCTGCCACATTCTGCCGTATCCTGCTTTAATCTTGATTCTTTGATCTTGTAGTCAAGTCAATATTTTTTGTCAATATGCTTTTTTTCTTATAGATATCTAAAATAGCTAACTAAAACTGCAGTAATGAGAAATCAAATTAAAAACAGCAGCTCTAAACACTTTACAGTCCTTCAGAAGAGATTGCTTGTTAAAACAGCTAACCTCCTTATAAAACTAACATCCACTTGTGTAGTATCAGCAATTGCTTTTTACTGGATTTGTTTTCCACAGCTTCCATTTCATTTCATTGACGACAAACTTTGGTGATTTTATGTGATTTTAATTAGATATATGCCTAAAGATTTTGGAACTGGGTCTTTAAATTTCACTTCTCAGATATTTGGGGTTTATACTACAAAAGAAAATTAGTTAACAGTGGAAATAATCTTCAAAGGATTTAATTATTTTAGTCTGTGTTCCTACTTCTTTTTTCTTTCCTAATGTGTGAGTGAATAGAGAACAGTTAATTAATTTATTCTATAGCTGAGAATGAGAAATTGTGGTAGGGACATTTTGTTGAAATACAAAAGCCCATTTTCCATCTCGGTGTTGTAAAAGTTGGACTGTCTGTTGGACTTCCATTGTCTGTTGGACAATAAAAGTGTATGACAAACCTCAAAAGCTATCAACTAAATCTTTCATTTCTTCCAGGTTCATGCACACCTCTAAACTTCTGCTGGTCTCCAGCCAGGGAATTTTATTTGAGATAGTGACTTTTTCTACCATAAATTTTCTAACATTGATTTTTTTCAGCATGACTCCTCTAGTCTTTCTCCATCATATGACCACCATATTTGTTGTGGTCATATAATTTCTACACATTAAACCATATGGTCATATATTAAATGATATGACCAAACCCAATAAACTATGATAAACTGATACTGTCCTTAGCCACAATAAATCTTCTTTTTATTAAAGCAATTTTTATTTGTTTTCTCTAGTTTGCTTTAAACATTTCATATTCCTATTTTTTCATGCATATTCTCTTGAATCTCAGTGTCAATAAATATCATCTTTCATAGGCAATCTACTAACCATTCTGTAACTGTTTGTTCCCCGCTTCTGAAGGTTTTGTTCTTACTCCAAGCAGTTATTTATTTAAAATACGATTCTCCAGCTTCTGAAACATTCCCAAAATACACTGCTTTTATTTGCCCAAATAGAGTTACATCACTTTTATTTTTGAGAAATGAAGGCTACTGTTATAAAACAGTTTACTTACATTTCTTGTACTTTTATATATTTTTATTATAATCTGAATTAAGGATAGAGGCTATTCATCTTCTTAACCTTGTATAATGTGACAACTCTTTAATAAAGTTGGGAAAATAAAGATAAGTAATTTTAAAATAGCTTTATCTTTCTTTCAATTTGAGATCATGGACCATTGACTTTTGTGGATCATGAGAGACTATCAAAAACCACTCTCTGTATAGTATGGTCCATTGCAGACTACCTTATACTCATATTCCCAAAGCATAAATCTGTCATATGGGTTCTCATCAAATATAAAGGAATAAGAACAAAAACACTACCTGCTCAATAGATAATGAAACATGAAATTAGGAAAGAAGAATTGCTTCTACACTGCTGTAATTTCTTCCAAAGTAAGCAATGTCTCAGTATGCAAATCCTTTTCATACATAGTCACATTCATCTTACTAACTTTGTGATTTTAGTACTAAGAAACTTTTAATTTATTAGTAAATATACCTCTCTCCCCCCACCCTCCCCCCCGACAACAGCTTAAACCACTGATGCATACAGTAATTCTGTTAGGGAAAAGAACAGATTACTATAACCTAGAGATTTCCCCATGTCTGTTAGTAAAACTATGAAAACATAGAGAAAAGCTTATTCTTCATGCTCAAGACCATCCTCCCTATTAAATTTATCTTGAAGTCTGCTTAAATTAAATACGATTAAAGAATGTATCCATTTCTTTTTATGAAGTTTTCAGATATATCAAAAACAAACTAGCTCATTGGACATATGATAAAGTACAAACAATCAGGAAGGTATCCAGCTACATGATAGGAATACGTCCAGAAAAACTCCAGCTGTTTATGCAAATGCTGATACTGAGTGGCTGGCACCTTATCAAGGACCAGAGGATCAGTGGCATATTTATGTACTCTTTTAATGTGTAATGGATGTTTACCGCATCAAACAGGAAAAATCAACAAAAATTTCCAGTAACATTTAAAGGATTTGCTGAAAGGGGACATGCAATAGTGCCTCATCTACTCTTATTCAATTAAACATGCCCAGAGGTTATACTTTGCTATAGCTGTCTTGTACCTCTTCAGACGTAAAGTATTTTCTTTTTCTCAAAGCAACTTCTGAAAAGCAGCCACTTATGAGGTGCATACTGCCAACAGACCTCCCATTTTGTTCTGTTTTTTCTTCAGTTTGGCATCTGAATATTTTTCTGTGTACCTACTTAATGATTTTATTTTGTTACCCCTGAAGAGAATGAAATTAAAAAAAAAAAATTACAAGAATGAATTCTCACTGCAAGCCTATATTTACATAACTCAATTGCTTTCCTGAGCTTCCTGTTGCAGAAGTGAACAATATAAGCACTTCAGAATATAAAGATACCGAATATAAAGATCCACTGAGAGTGCTGAGGGAGCTGGCGGAGGAGCTTACCAAGCCACTCTCCATCATTTATCAGCAGTCTTGGTCAACAGGGGAGGTCCCAGATGACTGGAGGCTTGCCAGTGTCACACCCATCTACAAGAAGGGCCGGAAGGAGGATCCAGGCAACTATAGGCCTGTCAGCCTGACCTCAGTGCCAGGAAAGATCATGGAACAAATCATCCTGAATGAACTGACACAGCATATGAAGGACACCCAGGGGATCAGGCCCAGCCAGCATGGGTTCACGAAAAACACATCCTGCTTGACCAACCTGATCTCCTTTTACGGCCAGGTGACCCGCCTGGTGGATGAAGGAAAGGCTGTGGATGTTGTCTACTTGGACTTTAGCAAGCCCTTCGACACAGTCTGCTAGAGAAGCTGGCAGCCCATGGCTTAGACAGGTGTACTCTTCGCTGGATTGAAAACTGGCTGGATGGCCGAGCCCAGACAGTTGTGGTGAATGGCGTTAAATCCAGCTGGCGGCAGGTCTCAAGTGTTGTTCCTAGGGCTCAGTTTTGTGGCCAGCCTTGTTTAATGTCTTTATTGATAATCTGGACAAGGCGATTGAGTGCACCATCAGTAAGTTCACAGATGACACCAAATTAAGTGGCAGTGTTGATCTGCTTGAGGGTAGGAAGGCTCTGCAGAGAGATCTGGACAGGCTGGATGGATGGGCTGAAGCCAACTGCATGAGGTTTAACAAGGCCAAGTGCCAGGTCCTGCACTTGGGTCACAACAATCCCGGGCAACGCTACGGGCTTGGGGAGAGTGGCTGGCAAGCTGCCTGGCAGAAAAGGATCTGGGGGTCCTGGTGGACAGCCGGCTAAACATGAGCCAGCAGTGTGCCCAGGTAGCCAAGAAGGCCAATGGCATCTTGGCCTGTATCAAGAACAGTGTGGCCAGCAGGAGTAGGGATGTGATCGTGCCCTTGTACTCAGCACTGGTGAGGCTGCAGCTTGAGTCCTGTGTTCAGTTTTGGGCGCCACTAGTGTAGGAGGGACGTTGAGGTGCTGGAGTGTGTCCAGAGAAGGGCAACAAAGCTGGTGAGGGGTCTGGAGAACATGTCTTATGAGGAGCGGCTGAGGGAATTAGGATTGTTTAGTCTGGAGAAAAGAAGGTTGAGGGAAGACCTTATTGCTCTCTACAACTACCTGAAAGGAGGTTGTAGTGAGGTGGGAGCTGGTCTCCCAAGTAACTAGTGATAGGACAAGAGGAAACGGGTTCAAGTTGTGCCAGGGGATGCTTAGACTGGACATTAGGAAAAAATTTTTCACTGAAAGAGTTATGAAACCTTGGAAGAGGCTGCCCAGGGAGGTGGTTGAGTCACCATCCCTAGATGTGTTTAGAAGTCGTGTAGATGTGGTGCTTAGAGACACGGTTTAGTGGCAGACCTGGTAGAGTAGGGTCAATGGTTGGACTAGATGATCTGAAAGGTCTTTTCCGACCTAAATGATTCTATGATTCTAATTTTTAAGTATTAACAGTAATACTTTAAAATTGGTTCAAAGGCCACTGATACATACATCTACCTGTCCTGAAACATACAGGATACAGTCCATGTGGAAGCAATACTTGTGTGACATTTTGGAAATCAAGGATTTCTGCATTTCCTAGTATTATATTCTGTATCCTGGGTTTTTTTTAAAGTTTTAGATATAACTTTCAGTAGTAACCAGATATAATATTTTTTGCCTTGGATGAATCAGTGGAGTAATAACAAAGGTTATCAATGTTACAACTGTTTTATTTAATGGAAGAAAGCTTTTAAAACATAAAATATATAATTTGCTTCATCAAAACCAAGAAAAGAATATTTCAAATATATATGTTTTCTTAACAAAAACGTTTCAGCCAGTCATAATTTGTATTGATATTACCACATGCAATTGTTAAAAACAACTGCAATATATTAATACCCCTTTATATAGTAGGTAATTAAAATAATATTTGTTTTACAAATCAATTAGAAGCTAGTAGAAATACTTTTGATATGTTTTGAAAGAAAATTATTCATATATTAGATATCTTAGCATGTTTCTCTATATGCGTTGCATATGGGAACATAAGAGGTTGATTGTTGAGAATTTCTCCTGCATTGGGTGTGCTCAAACACTGAGCAGCGATTGTTGGAAATGTTAACTTCATCTTAACTGATTAAATATCTTTTCCAAATATTTATAGCTGGTTATATGTGTATATATAACTTCTACCTGTGCATTAAATCATACTACATAGTAAGTATGTAATCTTGTAATCTCAGAATGTTAATATGGAATGCAGCTGCAAATGTTTTTACAAGATGATTATCATGTGTGATTATAGTTCTAAAAATAAAAGCAATCAAAAGACCCTCAATTCTTTAGTCACATTTTAAAGGAAATACATTTCATTGTGGCTTAAGAGCCATGTAATAATAAGAATATTCATATATTTCTTAAGATTTAATAAGTATATTTGGGGTAATCAGATTTATCAGGCTGTGTTACTCTTAGAAAATTGAACATAAAGGCAGATATATTGCACATTAAAACACAAGAATAGTTCCCCAATATTACAAAACCATTGTTTTCTTATATTTTTGGAAATTCAGAAATTCTGTACTGATAAAGCTATGTTTTAGCTTACAGAGAATTTCTGTCTCAGCATATTTTTTGCTGCAGTCTTCCTAGATTTTATAACTTTGTAACATCGGCTTTATCAAGGCTCTTTTTATGGAGCTGTTACTTGTGCCATATCATATAGGATAGCTATATTCTTCTACTGACAGCATTGCTTAACAAGTAGAGAAACATCCTCTAGGAGCAGTAAGCCTCTGCTCCAGAGAAGGAAAAAGTCTGACCTGACTATGTTGTTAATCACCCACAGAAACTGATGTGGAAGTAAAATTAATTTCTTCAAGAAACAGGGTGAATCGTATTAAAATTCTTTGGTTTTTCTATCTTTGCGAAAATATATTCATTTTCTGAAATTTATTTCATTAGATCAAATACAATGGTATTACTGCTTGCTTCCGAAGGAATGCATCTTTTATGCTGTCTGGATTTTGAAAGTCCTGTGATGTTAAAGGTAACATGAGAATGTGTTAATTTTTAACAGTTATGGAAGACAATAGGGAAAAGCCTATTTCCCTGCTCTTTTTCACCAATAAATGAAGTCCACAATTTCAAAACATTAAGAGTTTCGAAAAGAATGGAAATAATAATACCTAAAGCTAGTCACAATGCACAGTACAGGGAACGTCATACCATTATAAGCAAAATAAAGTGTTACATTATCATAGCTACTTGAATTGGAAAGTCCACCTCAAGGGTGGGTAATTCTAAGCCCAAAGGTCTTTAATGAAAAACTCAATTTGGTGCAGAACAGCTATATGCTGTTAGGTTAACGTTACAGAAAAAATCATTGCCAGGGCCTTAGAAAGCCGATAAGCTAAAGCCATGAAAGTTAAGAGAAGTAAAAGAATAGACATGTGATTTTTGAAAGAATAACAGTATTGCAGCAGGGGTGGGGAATGCTCACAAGAAAAAGCATTAAAAACAAACAAAAAAAGAATATGCTACAAATTTATAGAGTATTCAAAGCAATGGAGGCCAAGCAATACTGCAGCCTAACGTTTCTGCAGCTGACTAAAGAAGTCATCTGGCGCCTCGCCGGTTGTGGTGAGCACACTGGTGCATATCCTAGTAGCTTGTTAGTGTTAGCTCTCTATTTGCTGTATCAACCAATAAATAACTGATCTGAATTCATAAACTGTGTATATCCTTGCACAAGTGTCTTTGTGCATGGCAAAAGATAGCTAAACAAAAATCTCCCAGTTTTTTATTCCAGGGGTGTACTCCTAGGACAGTTATAGGGGTACTTGAGGGGGATAGATACAATCTCTATAAACTGTAAGTGATGGGTGAACACACACTCTGAAAAATTTAATCAACTGAAAAATCATTTACCCTATTTCTTTAATATTATCTATCTTAATTGTAAGAATAGACCTAAAAGACACATGCATGAAACAACCAACACCAGGATCTGAAATGTTTCTACTGCAAAAAGTATCTCATAAAGCACTCAATCATTGGCAAATTATCTAATGTTCTCCCAAATGCATGCAAACCAAGACAGTAACACCTGAGAATGAAAAAGTAAATGTTTTCCTAGGTGTCTCAGTTGTACCTTGTCATAGATATTCCCCAGTAGCAAACAATACTGACTGACTCTCAAACAAGAAACTACAAAGGATGCTGCTTTCATTTAAAGCCACAGTGGGAAATGAGAAGTGTTCAAGCAGACACTATTCTTTTCCTGTAGAGATAAAGATGTATGAGGGATTTTATTTGCTGTAGAAATGAGGATCTGGTTTTCCTTCCAAACATCTTTTCCCTGTTCAAGCCTGTGATGTATACCAAGATAGGCATTCAGATCACTTACTTAGCATGAAATTTCATCACAGCCTTTTGGGAACATGTTTACATTAAATGTACTTATCAATGTTGTGTATCTAAAAATTTATGAATCTGAAAAGTCTTTGCTATTTTTCAAAAATCTGGACACTAAAATATTATTTAGGTTTTCAAGTCAAACGAAAAAACAGAATTAAAATACAGGATTGAAACTGCACATCAGTTGTTTGTTCATCTATTATAGTCAGACCTATGTTCTTCACCAAGATTAACATCCAGTACAATAAAACATTCTTTTCATCTGATAGAAAAACAAGGAAGAAAACAGAAACATTTCTTTTTCATGTCAGTTTAAGACATTCTTGAGTGGCGTTGTACATGATCAAAATCGAGCTTATAATGTGTTTTCATCTTCCAGAAGAACCTGACAGCATTTGCTTTTAAAGTTTCATTTTGCAAGAGAGAAAGATATTGTAAACAATGTCCTCATGTTTTAGTACTGGGGTTTTTTTGTGCTGTTGTTTTATTTAGGTTTTCTGTTTGTTTATTTTTTCAAACTTTGGTTTATTCACATTTCAGTAGTTTCCTGGCACATTATATGGGTCTGGAAATCACCACAAGACATGGAAATTGTCATTAGTTGCTACAGTTAGTGTTCTTACAAGTTGCTATGGAGGCTTCCAGCTTTCTTACAGTACCATGACTTAGAATCATAGAATCACCTAGGTTGGAAGAGACCTTTAAAATCATCGAGTCCAATCATCAACCTAACACTGCCAAAACCACCACTAAACCGTGTCTCTAAGCACCACATCTACCCATCTTTTCAATACCTCCAGGGATGGTGATCCAACCACTTCCCTGGGCAGCCTGTTCCAATGTTTGATGACCCTTTTGGTGAAGAAATTTTTCCTAATATCCAATCTAAACCCCCTCTGGAGCAACTTGAGGCCATTTCCCCTTGTCTTATCACTTGTTACTTGGGAGAAGAGACCGACCCCCACCATTCTACAACCTCCTTTCAGGTAGTTGTAGAAAGTGATAAGGTCTCCCCTCAGCCTTTTTTTCTCCAGGCTAAACAACCCCAGTTCCCTCAGCTGCTCCTCATAAGACTTGTGCTCTAGACCCCTCACCAGCTTTGTTGCCCTTCTCTGGACACACTCCAGCACCTCAATGTCTTTCTTGTAGTCAGCTGCCCAAAACTGAACACAGTTTTCAAGGTGGGGTATCACCGGTGTAAAGTACAGCAGGACGATCACTTCCCTAGTCCTGCTGGCTACACTATTCCTGATACAAGCCAGGATGCTGTTGGCCACCTGGGCCACCTGGGCACACTGCTGGCTCATATTCAGCTGCCTGTAGACCACCACGCCCAGGTCCTTCTCTGCCAGGCAGTTTTCCAGCCACTCTTCCCCAAGCCCGTAGCGTTGCATGGGGTTGTTGTGACCCAAGTGCGGGACCCGCCACTTGGCCTTGTTGGACCTCACACCATTGGCCTCAGTCCATCAGTCCAGCCTGTCCAGATTGTTCTGTAGGGCCATCCTACCCTTAAGCAGGTCGACACTCCTGCCAAACTTGGTGTCATCTGCAAACTTACTGTGGGTGCACTTGATCCCCTTGTCCAGGTCGTTGATAAAGATATTAAACAGAACCGGCCCCAATACCAAGCCCTGGGGAACACCACTTGTGACAGGCCATCAACTGGACTTAACTCTATTTACTCTTTGGTCACAGCCTTCCAGCGAGTTTTTGACTCAGCAGAGTACATCCATCCAAGCCATAAGCAGCCAGTTTCTCCAATAAGCAGTCAGTTTCTCCAAGACTTATGGACTGCAAGTTGAATTTAAGTAGGCAGTAATGGAAAGGACAAAGTTTTGGTGACAACAGAGGATAGTTACAAGATTTCATTCGCATTCATCCATTATTTCAATGCTACCATATGGCACGCTGCTGACTTCAGTTCTCAGAGGGAAAAACTATTTTTCAGCAGTGTGCTGAGCACCACAAAGTCCTGATTATTGACTGAGGTATGTATAAATACTGATATGAAGGAATAAAAATAAATATTTGCCTTAAGATACTCCTATAACACAAAGAAAAAAATTCATTAGTTGCTATAATAATAATAACTATAATAATGTGCTCAGAAAGGGAAAAACACTTTGATATGTGAATGAATGAATGAAAGAATTTACACACCACTAAAGCATTTTTCCTTTTTATTCCCACTCACTACTATATAATCACTGTGTGCGGGACAAACTTGTAGAGCGTGGAACTTGTATTCATATAACACCTGAATACTTTTAGCAGCATACAATTATGTAAAAATATGTATATGGAGACGTTCTAAGTTCTTCCTGACTCCCCCTCAAGAAATTAATATCTTTTACAGTCTTAGTAAATTACCTTTGCTCTTTCAAGGCCTTCAGGAAGATGTTGGCTTATCTTTCTGACTTTTTGATTTCATGGTTGACTAGCTATGGATTCAAGTTTAATGTGTAAAAAAATTAGTCTTTTAATGTTTTCACTTCCCAACCCCTCATACTCTGATTGTGTAAAGCAGTAACCTCTCAGACCTGTAATCAGGCTATCACTTCTGCTCAGACTTTTCACTGATGTCTGACATCCAAGCTATACCATTTTCATGATATCCCTATATTACAGCCTCTACTATCTGTTCTGTGGCAAAAGCTGTGGCCTACGCTTTCATTCTCCTGGATCTCTATAGCATTTAACATGTGCAATTCACCTGTTCCTGAAAGAGAATAGTTACTGTACAGCTATTAAATCATCAGATTCATACATTTTCTGCATGGTCTTGTTTACTTGTTTACTTTAAATATCTGTCACTCCTATCTTTTAAAAATCTAACCCTGTTAGCAAAGGATTTAAGTTCCTCAAAAATCACAGATTCTTACTAGATGTCGTAGTACCTCAAACCAGGACACTAGAATGTTAAAAACCTGGATTAATAAATACTAGGCTTCGTTACAGCATAGTGCTACCAACACAGTAAGGTTGAATGCTCATGTCAGGTATCTCTTCAGTTGTCACCTGATTTAAAGGTTGAAAACAAGCAAGCAGAAATAACAGCAACATGGAATGCTCAGAAAAGTAGTAATTAAACACATACAAAGCTTAGATCTGAGTTCACTTGACTTAGGAGCACACATGCCAGTTTTGATAGTCTATTGTGTAAGATTAATCCTTTGAGAGCTGAATAGATAAACTCGATGAAAATTAAAAAAATTACAAAAAGACAAATCTTGAGGTAAGAATGAGCTTCTCTGTCCCAACCCTTCTTTTCTTGTCCCAGGGTAACACTTGAATTTCACACCTGTGCAGCTGACCACCACTGCCTTTTCACTACAGGAGGCACGGTTTCTTGATCAGCTGCACCTAGCCCACAAGTTGCCAGACTGGGAGAAAAGCCACAGCACCGATGTGCAGCTAGGTCACTATTCCCTTTGAAGGTGTGTAGACAAGGAGCAACTTCACAGTGAGGACTCTGCTTCTGCAAATGACTCATTTAACCCAACAGTCAGCTGACGTCCCATTATCCAAAGGAGGTGTCTTAGGATTGCACTAGTAAAAAGATGTTCGGAAAAAATGAACGTACAAAAGAGAATACAGCTTCAAAAAATGCCAAAGCATGTTTGTGTTTATTACATCAGTAAGGAAATCTGCTGATTTTCAGGTGGGGGAAAAAATAATTATTAGTATTAATTTGTGAAGATACTCATTTCCCTACACTTTATTTTTACCAGATCAGTACAAAGAATATCAATAAAATAGTAATGTTAATAGGAAGGCACCTTTGCCCAAAGTTAACAGAGATAAATATAGCCTTACATTCACAATTCACCCATCCTTGATTGTGATTGAGATATTTTATGGTTTTCAGAATAATTTCACTTTAAAATTATTATTTCCATTGAGGAAAAAGGGAACTGGAATAACTTGTTCTTGTTTACGGACCTTCCTAATCTTTCTATGAGCTGACTTCATTTGAAGCTCGTTGACCCAAAACGATTCAGAGGAACTATTTGTGGTTTTGTTCTTTGGTTGGTTCAGATTATTTTTTATTTATTTATTTATAGAGGTACTGAGTGTTGTTTGAGGATAAGGAAGGGACAGGATTTATTTTGTTTAGCTTCAATTCGCATTTCTTCTTTCCTTTGTAAACTTGTTCAGAGGGATCCGAGCATTTCACTTTGGACAAGACTGATACTGTATATTAAGGACTTTAGACCACTGCAACGTATAACACACTGTCAATGTAGGATTTTTCAATGACCTAGTGGGAAGTCAGTGTTTAATATGTTAATATCCTCAGATGTTTGGGATATTTCTGTCTTATTTTTCCACTCTTGTAAACCTGTAATTACAAGGAGTTCAAACTACATTTCCAACAGTAAAACTTTGTTGCAGGTATCATATTTTGGCATCAGAAACTGAAATCCATTATTGGCTCAAATAAATATTTAAAGGTTAACCATGGCTAGGAATTTCAAATCATGATTAGATTAAGCCTGTTACACTTCTGGCACACCACTGAATGACAGGGCTATTTAGTAGTTTGCATTGAAGAAACAGAATGGCTTGACCTTTCAATAGGTAAGATATCGACCTGTGACAGGGTTCCACACAAGCCTTGTGAACTGCCTGAGTTCTATTTAAGTCTTACACTAAGATTTCTGTCCCTGTCCCATGAGACACATTTCATTCTTACTGAATATACAGAAAGTTTCTCTTTAGTTGTCTGTAACTGAAGGACATAACAAAAGAAAACTTTCTTCACAAAGATCAGAGTTCCTAGTGTTACTCTCTTTGCTTGTTTGATTTCTTCAGAATGGGATGCTATTTATTCTGTAGGTATAAGTGAGACAACAATTAATGTAAATGGTATTTTTTTTCTCTCCCTGTATGCTTAAAGACCACTTTTTGATGTATAATCTCCCTTTTTATTGTGCTCTTATGCCTTGTCAGCCTACAAAGCTGAAGGAAAATGACATTGCTTTCCTCCTTTTAAAAACAATTATATTCTCTAATAGTGATATCTACACACTGCTTTATGTAATCTTGTGATAAGAGTATGTATGTGTGCTTTCCTCAGGTCAAAACAAAATGCTCAGTCATATGTTTGTAAAGGCACAATATAAGCATGAAATATTGATAGCATTTCTTTTTTTTTTTTTTTAAAAAAGATTCATTGTTTAGAAATCCAAGTTAAGAAAATAAAAAGGAGTCAAGATCTGTTTCTTTTGACTCTTTCCTAGTAGATAATACCCATGCTTTCCATCAAGATGAGGCATCAAACTTTCCTTCAACAGTTTAGGGCAAAGCAGGGGTTTGATACCCCCTAATTCCTCCTCCTTAGAAAGGAGAGACACAGACATTTTGCAGAGAATTTCCTTCTTTCCTTCTCCTCCCACTCATCCACTGTGAAGCAGTGAGTATTTCTCTTTCCATATTGCTTCCTTTCTCATCAATACCAAATTGGTTGAAGTTTGCAGGCAACATCAAATTGAGGGGAACAGTCAATATGTTGTACCTCAGGGTTGCTCCTCAGAGCAACTTGGACAGGGTGGAGAAACAGTGTGACAGACACCTCAAGAAGTTCAATAAAAGTGTCATGGTTTGGGAAAGATTGGCCCAATCCAGTGGAACGACAGATGCTCTCTCTCTTGCTCTGCTCCCAAAGGGAGGCAAGAGAGAGAGAAAAAGAGAGACTTAAGAGTTTAGAAGGAACTAAACTACTTTAATGAAATATTAATAATAAAAAGAAAATAATGAAATATATATACAAAACCATATCAAGCTCCCAGGATGACAATCACGTCACCAGCAGGCACTGGGGAAGTCCCAGACTGGACTCAGTGACAGACAGGAACTGGATTCCAGATCTGGATTCAGGATTGGGATCAAAGGCAGATGAACAGAGTCCTTCTCGGACACCGGCCATTGAAGAAAGAGAGCTGACCCTTTGATCCCTCAGCTTTTATACTGAGCATGAGGCAGATGAGATGGGATATCTGTTGGTCAGTTTGGGGTCACCGGTCCTGTCCGCTCCTCCCCGCAGGGGTGACCCCTCTACGCTTTTCCGCTTCCGACCCTCCAACAGGGCAAAGTACCAAACCTGTCTGGCCTTGGCTGTTACAGCAATAAGTATAAGCAAGAGCCTCTCTGCATCCCACTCCTTGGCATCAACTCTAAACATGGGTCTTATCACTCTGAGAGTGAACAGTTCTCTGCACAACAGGCTGTTAATTTCAGCAGTTAGAAGAGGCCTAGCTAAAAAGTAAAGTTACTGAACAAAATTGGTCCTGTTTTACCTCAAACCAGGACAAAAAGGAAATGCAAAGTTCTCCATCTAGGATGAAATAACCCCATGCAACAGAACATGCTGAGGACTGACTGTACGGGAAGCAGCTCTGCAAAAAGGGACCTGGGGATCTGGCTTGCCAGCAAGTCGAACATGAGTTAGCAGCGTGCCCTTGCAGCAGAGAAGGCCAACCACATCCTGGGCTGTATTAGGAGGAGCGTAGCTAACAAGTCTAGGGAATTGATCCTTCCCCTCTATGAAGCACTTGTGAGAATGTATCTGCAGTGTTGTGTCCAATTTTGGGCTCCCCAGTAAAAGAAGGATATTAATATACAGGAAAGAGTCAAAAGGATGGCCACCAAGATGGTCAAGGACTGTAGCACTGTATGCATGGGAAGACACTGAGGGAACTGGATCAGTCCAGCCGGGAGAACAAAAGGCTCAGGGTAGACTTTATTGCTGCCTGCAAATACTTGACTATATTCAAGAGAATACAGTGAAGACAGAATCAGACTCTTCCCAGAGGTGCACAGCAAAAGGCTAAGAAGCCAGGAACACAATTTGGTACAGGGAAAGGATTTTTCTCATAGCACAAGGGTGTTCAAATACTCCAAGAGGTTGCCCAGAGAGTGTGGAATCTTTGGAAGTGTTCAGGACTTGAACAAGCATGGTGCAGAGTAACCTGATCTGCTTAAACCTGCTTTGAGCGGGAGATTGGACTAGATGACTTCCAAACATCCCTTCCAAACTGAATTATTCTATGATATTATATTTGGTTTGTCTATTCTTATCAGGAAACAGCTCAGTAAAGATGATGGAGATGATATGCTTTGAAACCTGCAGAACGGAAAAGAAAAGCATGCAAGAACAGACTTACAGTGTTTCCCCGGCCACATCACTTAATAATGAAAAAACACTGTAGAAGCATTATTTTCATATTCCAGCACTTTTGGTCCAAAGAAAGTCTAGGTTTAAGATCAAAGTCTGCAAAAAGGTGAGGAATTTTCCAACCAAACCAAATACACGACCGCATTCCTGTTAAACTTCCAAATTCAAAATCCCACTGAATAATCAGGCAAATGCTTCAGTGTTTGGTTTTGGGGTTTTTTTTGTGTTTGTTTGGGTTTTTTGTTTGTTGTTTGTTTTTTGGGTTTGTTTGTTTGGTTTTTTTAAGGGATGTTGTTAAATTAACCCACCTATTCTTTCACTAAGATACAACCCATTTCCATATAGGTACCTATGGTTTGTGTTTATTTGTGTGCTTCTGGCTTGCTCTATTTTTAAAGGACTATATTCAAGAAAAATGTGGGCATGCAAGCCTGTGCAAGTGTTAGAAGCCAGACGTGCTTTTGTTGCAGTCATAGATCTTTAGAAAGATGTTTTCATAAGCAAGCATTGCAAGCAGGCTATTGGGTTTACCAAATACACATCAGAACAGAGAGTGCATTCCAGGAATTAGCATACTGTAGTACAGAAGGAAAGAACGGAACTAACTGCTTCATGATACCCACAGCAGCAGGCTATAACAACAATAGCAGTATCAGCAGCAAAAATGCCTTTTTTTTTTTCTCTCCAGTGTTTATAAATGAGATTGAGCATATGGATACGTAATTAAGGTTATTTCATTAAATCAGACTAGAGGCCTCCAAACAATCATAAAAAGGGGTTTCCATGCATAATGTTTTATAGAAGCTTCTTAAAACACCCGTTAATACATTGAAAAGCGCAGATTCCTCTTAAAAGAAAATAGTCTTACTCCTGCAGATTTTGCAGTTCCTGTTTTTTAATGGTCAGAATAACTTTCATAATTCAATGTACAGCAGCATTATTTAATGTATACTCCTGTTCTGCCTTATTCCCTTCTGTTCTTCTTACCTCGATTTCTGAACAATCTACTACTTACCACCTTCTAGCTGTTGATCTAATTTGGGTGATTCCCTTCCCGTCAAGGTACTCCAAGAATTAAATTTCCTTTTAGTTCACATACACAAAACAGCCTGGCCAATTTTCTCTTTCCTACCCAGCTTCCAGGTCACGTTTTCTTTCCTAAGCAGACCCTTCTAAACTTTCCTCCTAGTCTTTTCAGTCAGTCTCCCAGGTCCCTAGTTCAACCAGTTCCAACCTTCCTCCTCTTGGTTTACAATCATTATCTTTCTGAAAAATAATTTTTCATCTCCCCACTTTTTGTCATTTTTCAGCTCTAGTTTCTTTTCCCAGCTATCTCAGCAGATTCCAAAGCCTAGACACTTCCAAGACTAAGGTGGCAAATGAATAAAAAAGGAAGTTTTATTGATTTCTCTGTGCAAAGACGACTTTGGCTCTCATGTAGGTACCTAACTTTTATTACATGTAGCCTTAAATTTCCAAACACTAGAAACTGAACTGTATGTCACTAGGGACAACCTTGTTTCAAAATCAAAATTCCACACTGGGTGAAACAGGACATCTGTCTTAAGACATTATCTCCTATGAAATTACAACTGCAGAGCATACAGCAAGCTTGCTTTGTAAAAGCATTTCTTTCAGATTATGAGAAGCTTTTCAATAGCTTATATCTTGCTACTGAAATCTAGAGAGAAATATTAATTATTGAAGAATATGAGAAATCATGTGTGGAATTATTTTATTTCATTAGTCTCAACATACTCAATGTCCTCCAGGAAAAGTTGTATGTTCTATGTTCCGTATGTTATATATTCCAGGTACATAGTGATAGAATTTCTATAGGAGCAAATATGCATGCAATATGGTAAGTGCAATAGTTACAAAGGGAACTCAGAAATGTAAATTTTGTTTAAAGTACCCATATTTCTAAAATGCGGACATTCTGCAATCAGACAAAATGAATTAATCATATGGGTTAACCAAAAGGACTGAATTAGCAAGGAGATAGACAGCAAAAATACCACAAGATACTGATATAGTAGAAAATATAGTTGAGAGGAAGACAAAAGGTACAAGAAGTTAATTTTGTTTTAACTGAGTTAATTGTTAAAAAAAAAAATCGATAAAACTATATACACATCTAAAATATTCCCTAAAACTCTGGCAAATTATAGAGGAGTATTGAGTTATTAAATCAATCTTTATATCAATTTGTCCTTAGCATCTGGTCTTACTTTTTATCCTGACAGCTTGCCATTCAGCTCACTGCTGGAGCTAGGTGAAAAATGTAGCGATAAAAGAAAAGTTTCAAATGATACATAGACTTCTGTTTAAATTTGGGTTTGTACTTTAATTAGGAATCCTACTAAGATTTGTTCTTTGAAGGGCCATGTTGTAATTGATGTTTTTAAACATACTCGTTCTCCAGGAGCATCTAGATTTCCGTTACAAAGAAACATTTTTAGCCATTGAAGCCTAATTTGAAATGTTGTTTATATAAAAGTATTTCACTCTCAGATATTTGACTATATAAAGATACCAAAGAGATGAATCCTTCTATTCTTGAAGGATGAAATTAAACTATTTTTTCCCAAAGTTAACATTGTTGCAAAATGAATGCTGGTTTCACTAAAGTTTCACTATCGATTGCAGCCTCAATCCACAGCATATAAATAAGGAGTAGAACCAAACTTTTATATTGCCTTAGAAAAGGTCACAGTTGTAATGTTGGCATGGCATGTTTTCCAAGAGCTTTTCAAACTTATGCTGCACATTATGTATTTACCCTGCACCTTTCAGTATCTAAATACACTTACAACTTTTGGACCGAAACTTGCTATTGTTTTCTGTGCTTCAACTTCTGTATCACAAGACCTATTAACTTCTTATCCTTACTTCCACATACCTTCCTCTTCCTTGTTTTATAGGATTGTATAGTGCACAGACTCTGGCTTGCCTGGTGGAAGAGCTCTGAGCCTGGCTGCTTCTACACCTCAGCTATGAAGGACTGTTTCCACACATGGCAATATGTAGGGCAACAGGTCATCACCTCAGTGGCATTGTTTACTCACCATTAATTAAGGATGTGATTGTTGGGGACTAACTTCTTAGATTACATAGAGATAATGAATGATGATTAAGTATGAATCATTTATTATGATGTGTGCTGTCAGTGAATGTCAGTCCAGCAAAGTTTCATTTTAAACTCTAAAATTGGCATGATTTACCAGTTTTCTAAATGCACCCATCATGGCCATCTCCAATTCCCCAACAAATATACAGATATGCCTACAAAAAGTCAGTCACGGCAGTTGTGTAGGATGCCACTGGAAGGCTGGAAAAAAATTTAAGGAGAAACAGAGGGAGAACGCACTTTAGTTTCAGTATTGAGGTGGTGATCACCTCATGCAAAATAGGACTTCCGTAGCCTGACTGGAGGAAGTCACATCTCAGAACCCACCGCAGTCTTCTAGGCACCCAACTCCCAGTTGGGGCGGGGTCTAAATTTTCTGACTGAGGCTGGAGTTAGCAGTTTTCCCAGGCTGCTTAGTTCAAAGATGGGGACCTGATTATCAATTGCCCCAAACCAAGAAGCCTCAAAGCTCTGAAATCTCTGGGAGCTCCAGTAACCACAGTGCACAGGAAGGAAATAAAATAAAAATCCAGCAATCTTTTTCTTAGTTCAGAAATTTGAACAACCAATCCCTTCTCATGAAACTATTTTCACCTGAATACCTGGCATTTTCAATTAAACATTGTTTCATCACAAATTCAAACAGTTTTAATAACAACATTTCTTCCTTTACTGTTTTCTTCAAAGTGAAAAACAACACTATAAAGAAAAAGTCAGTAGTAATTCCATTTCAATTAATAGAATTTTGCCAGATTAATAAACACAAACAAGAAAGTGAAGTTTGTCTACGAATTTCACTTCTGCAAAGTCTAAGGTATGTATAACATGCCTAACCTTACGCATTTATCACCAACTTCACTGATTTCCTCAGATGACTTGCAGTAACTTTGGAGTGGCAGAAAACGGGCTTTGTTGTAACATTACTTTCCATCATGATTCAGTTATATCTTTGCTCTAAAAAATCCATCACCTAAGATAAAAGGAATATCAATTTTAACATGAAGTTTTACACTTCTTTATGCTGTAGAGGAATGAACGAGTAGTTCTAATGTCCTCTCTGTTGCTCTGGAAATTCATAATAGAGCAGGGCAGGGTTAGACCTGGCAGTTCATTGGTAAAGAAACTGAGATTACCTAATCTTTCAGAGGATTGCTAATACACTGAGTTGTATCCATGTTATTAACTTTAGCATTTAATTTTGGATGCATCTACATGATACATTTTCCACAGTGGCAAAACTAGCTGAAGAAGTTTTTATTTTTTCTGCATGTATTAGTTTCATACATAGTTTACCAATTGTGCCAACACATTCGTGTGTACGGCTGATTACATGAACTGGGTCATATATGTAGAAAAAAATAAGGACAAATTATTTTAGATCAATTTCTACCTTTCAGTCATTCCAGTAATCGGAGTTATTACATGGTTTCACATACAGTTATCACTGTACGGCAACATGGGAGGAAAGATAAAATGCAATTCATAAGCATAACAGGATCTTAAATATTTTAAGCTGTCCCTATAAAAAAAAAATATGTAATGTTACTCTTCAACATATTTTAAATGACTGGGGAGAAAACTGTTATGCAACCATGGGAAAGGAACTGGGAATCAGAGTGCCAAAAAAACTTCCCTGAAAAAGAGGCAATACCAATAGGAACTAAATGCTTACTTTAGGATTATTTGTGAATTCACAAAGTATGGCATAAAACAAAAATAAATACTACAGAAGAGAAGTGCAAGAACTTCCAAGGAAGTTTTCTGGATATTTTACCATTCCAGCTCCATGGGTTATTTTTTGTTATTGCTTTTGAAAGGACGAGATGTTGCAATTTCATAATTCATATAGTTTTGGGGATCAGCTGAGTAGAAGCTTTTGTTCAATTACAATATTCCAATTTTGTGAAACCACCAACTTTGACTAATTTCTTCTCATGAAAAAAAAAAACCAACCCAAACCT
>VFFE01008529.1:2612826-2778031 GCA_008921705.1 Burhinus oedicnemus | reverse complement strand
AAAACAACAAACAAAGCAAGACCAATTGCTTTGTAGTTTGCAAATATTATGCATTTCAAATAGATACTAAATACATGCTCTTATTTTCTTCAACTATTAGAGACACATTTCCATGTCTGTCGTGGTTTGGCCTGGACCAGCCACTGAATGAATGACAGATGCTTTCTTTGATCTCTCCCTTCTCTCTTCAGAGGAGAGGAGAGAGAATGAGAAGAAGAGAGAACTTATAGGTTGAAACAGAAACTAAACTACTTTAATGAAATAATAATAAAAATAAAATATAACAATATTAATAAGAAAATAATGAAGTATACACAATATATACAACCCATACTGAGCTCCCAGGATGACAATCACATCACCAGCAGGCACTGGGGAAGTCCCAGACTGGACTCAGTGATGGACGGGAACTGGATTCCGGATCTGGATTCAGGAATGCATGGATCGGGATCAGAGGCACACAAACAGAATCCTCCTTGGATGCCGGCCATTGACGAAATAAACGGACCCCTTTGATCCCTTATACTGAACATGAGGCAGATGGGATGGAATACCCTGTTGGTCAGTTTTGGGTCAACTGCCTTGTGCCTTCCTCCCTGCAGGTGCAACTCCTCTATGCTCCTCTGCTTACGACCCTCCAACTTGGTACATAACAAAGTTGGCTGCCCTTGGGTGTTATAGCAATAGGTATAAGCAGGAGCCTCTCTGCATCCCATTCCTTGGCATCAGCTATAAACATGGGTCTTACCACTCTGAAAGTGAACAGTTTCTGCACAACATGCTGTTAATTTCAGCAGTTAGAAGAGGCCTAGCTAAAAAGTAAAGTTACTGAAGAGAAAATTGGTTCTGTTTTACCTCAAACCAGGATAATGCCCAATATTGTTTTCCCAATTCTACTTATTTTGGAAGATTTCTCACTCTGGTCCTAATCTCCTCTCTTCCCGATTCTTCTTTGTAATTCTCAAATCCTTACCATCCATTTCCAGTTCCTGCCTTTACCTGTGTGTTCTCTCACCTGGTTTTCACCTTGTCCATATCTCTCATTCTCTCTCCTAGTCCATACTACCTGCCTGAAGTAACCTTCCTAGCCTCTTCCAGTCAGCTTCTCTCTCCTCCCCACCTCCATGGTGGTTCTCAGTCCTCTGCCCTAACTTATCTTTGTCTCTTGCACACACAGCTTCCAGCTTCCCTGTCTCAAAGTCTTGTTCTTCTGGTCTCCATCCTCAAACACCGTTCCTCAAGTTACCTCTTTAGCCAGCCTCCAGTTCTTACTCCTTCTAAGATCTCAACTGGGGCTTTCTAACCATCACAACATATACGTACCAGCAAAGAGATCATAGAAGACTCAAGGTTTCTTATGTGACTTAAGTCACACAGCATTGTGGCACACAAGTGTTGGAGTTGCAGGGCAAGTTGTTCCTGTCTTGCCACCAGGATTCATTCCTGCAGTAGCGAATGTGCAAAGCTACCCGAGTTCTACAGTCCAATAAACCCTCTTAGCAACACATACAAACTGGGAGTTTGACCAGATCTGGAAAAGCACAGCCCTGACAAACTTTGTTCCCTTTAAGGATTTCAAGCCCTCTCTCAAAGCAGGAAAGTTGCACAGCTTTGCAAACAATAACTCACCTCTGTTTAAATTAGGAAAAGCCTAAATAATGTATTTTCCCCATAGTCCCATTTTCAGAATGAGCTGCACTATTCTGGCTGAAACGTTTTGCTTGAATTTTCTGCAACTGCTAAGGAATATTTGTACGTATCTCAAAGGACGATATGAGGAACAGTTAGAAAACTTAGAAAGGGGCTGCCTCCTGTTCCCATGTCACTGCATAACTTCTTTTTTGAAAGCTGACATACAGGAAGATGTCATTGTAATAGGAATCTAAATGTTTATGATAGCTGATCATGAAATAAACAGACAAACAAACCCAGTAAAATAAACTTACAGGTTAACTCTAGTTGCTTTCCTACACCCATTTAAAGAGCTAGGAGATTCAAAGACAATCTATCCAGCCACCAATATCTGATACTAGTGAAGAGCTCTCCAGTTCCAGGCAAGCAGGAAGAAAAATAGATGTTGACAAAGCAGAAGGTACCAGCTGAGGAACTGCTAACGACTGTCACCACATAAGCCTACTGTCAAGAGAGATTGAAGTGTTCTTATCCAACTGTCTACTATATCACTGGTATCAACCCCTGTAAATTTATTGTGTCTGGTAATAGTTCACGTTATGTGAAAACATCCATTCCTGCAACAGTATCATTACATGACAAGGATGGAAATATTCTTGGAACAATATTATTGGTTTGAAGACAGTGATTTGTTCGCTTGATTTTTTTACAGCAACATTATGTTTTAATAATTTTGTTAAGACTGACTCAGGGTTCTCCAATACAATGGCCTAGCAACACATTGCCTACTACAGGATATTTAATAAATTCCGATGGATAGGAGGTCCTAAGGGATTGCTTGGACCAAGTTTAATGAGAACATATTTTTTCTGCACAGTGCTGTAACCCAAATAATACAACATCATTTCTGGTCAATGAAATGCAAGGAATAACATGAACAAAATTAAAAGAAAACCAAACCCCCATATTCTATTTCCCAAAATTCAAGCCATAGAGCATAACATGAATTGAAATAATGCCACTTTATTTGGTATCACTGAAACTGTAACAACAAACAACTCCCCTTACTATTTAAAAAGGAAAATAAAAAACATTGTATTTCAGAATTCTTGCTACCTATAAGCTTTTTCTTTTTCATTGGCTGATATGTCACATTTGACCTGTATTTGTTTGTATTTCTCATGCTCCCAAATCCATACCTTTACATAGGCCAAATAGAACGTTTTGACTACTGGGCTTAAATATCTCTTTCTACAGTGTTTTCTCCTTCTCCATTAGTTTCAGACAGTTCATGTAGCTCTCTTCTGTGCAACATTATACAGTATTACTCATTAATCATCAAGTCATTATGAAATACCCCTCTTTAAAGAAAACAGTCCAATGTAAATAATTTATTTATTGAAGGTCTGTGGATAATTGCTTGTGAAACTCTCTCAAAGGGATGGTGAAGGGAAATAAAACTTGACTTTTGAAAAGAAGCTGTGAAGTATAAGGTAATACAAAGTAACCATCTACTCTTACCCAGAGATCTCAATCTGGGTAAAACCAGAAGAGATTTCTGTAGGGTTGGGAGAACACATAGGAGGTTCTGATCAGATTGGCATGGAGTAAAATATCTAGGGATCACATCAGAGATTTAAAACTAAATGAGAAAAGGCAGGTAGCAGGCTCTTTTTGTAATAGCTGCTTGCCTCTTATATCAAGATACCCCAATCACACAATTTGTAAACTCAGTTGTCAGGGCATGAAAATGTTGAGACTTCTGAAACAGAAGCCACTTAGCCATCTGGCAGGCAGGAATGAATGCTGTGGAATAAAGCTTCTCTGTTTCATTTCAGTAACGTTATATAAAACAAGTGAGCGGGGACACCTTGGCATATAAAGCAAGGAGCATATAAAAAAAAAAGTCATGTAATTTAGCAAGCATATGAGAAACAGCTCACCCAATGACAACTACAACAAAAGAATAATCGCATAATGGCTCTTTGACAGTTTATTTTCAGTGCACATGCTTAGGCAGTACATACTGTTTATTTTCTAAGCAGCTTAGCAGATGGGAGGTAAGTAGGATGATGAATATAATTCAATATAAAATACATTTAAATAAAGTTGGGGGTCTGACTTAAGCCCTTAAAAGTCAAAATATATAAGTTAAGTCTCCAGCAACATCCTTAGCTCAGCTGCTATTCTTATTTTCTAAATGTGGAACAGTCTCTTATCACAGGCTGCCACACCACTGGACAATGTAGAATTGGTATGAGGGAAGAATTAGTTCCAGCAGCTCCTGAAGAACAAGATTTAACACCACAGGCAATTTGACACAACTTCTAAAGGCCACATATTTTTTGCAGTTGAAATAAAGGTTTATACTTCCATTTGTTTTTCTAATATGTATTCTTTCATACCTACCTGATCCAACTTACTAAAATGTCTCAGTGGATTGTTATCTCAGGAAAATACTATTGCCTCTAATTTAGACAGGTGAGAAACAGAAGGATTATGTAGTTTGCTCAAGTTTACCCCAAAAAGTCAGTGGCACTATACAGCTTTTTACCAGCATCTCCAGGTAAACCCTTCCAATCACTTTAAGCTTTTTGATGTTATCAAAAAAATATTGTTTCAGGGCATAGATATAGGAACATGTCACTAGAGATTTTAAGTGAAAGGTGAAAAGAAGCTTAATTCTGAAGGTAAAATTGTATTCCAGTTTCTTATTCCTTTTCCTTTAAATTATAAACTAACAAGGCATGAAACCATCAAGGCAAGTGCAGCATCACATTGCAGTTACAGAAGCTGGAAGGTGGTCCTCAGTGGCTTTGATGAATTATGATACTGGATTGAGTATCTGCCACTGCAAATAATTAATTTAGGGATTAAATGTCTCAGTCAGACATTCAAGGCTTACACCTGAAGACTGCTGTTTATTACCCACTACCACAATAGGAAAATGGGATGCAAACCACAATTAATGCATTTCATTTTTTTATTTTTTTTTTTTTAATAGATTTTTAACTGTTTAGTTAATTAAGGGCCAGAATGCCTCTAGGTACAGACCTCAGAGATAGAAGGATAGGTGAAGGCTTAGAAGCAGGATACAGAATATAGGGGGAAGACTGGATTTTGTCAGGTATATGTATAGTGTGTAGAATAAATGAGTATTTCCAAGAACCTGGAGTACAAATAATAGTGCTTAAAAAAAAAAATCAATATCACATTCTCTGCCTGTCCGTAGGATGAACATTCATGGAACATTCATTTAGATAAGCTAATGGGAGATTTGATAAATGTATGGAAGAATAATCCATCTTAAACGCAAGAAACCATCTCAGGCTCAGGAAGCATCGGAGCTGCGTGTTCTTAGCACTGAGAATGCACACTGATAAAATCTGTGTGCTTGCTCTGCTTTTACCCTGTGGGCTTACTTCTGAATCTACTGCTAGGCAGGATACTGGTCTTCATATGCATTTGATTTCTAATACACTGCTTTTCACAATAACTAGAGGTATTAGAATGAAATTAGAAAAACATAAAGAGAAATAATAAATTTACTACTGTGTTCAATAGTCTCAGATCTCTTCCGAAGACACTAAGTTTAAGAAGCCTATATGATTTGGGGGCAGGGGGGTTATCTGTTTGGTTTTTGGTTGGGGTTTTTTGAAAACACACCAATTATTTTCTTTTTAACAGCTTCCATTTTTGTTTCCCTGCAACTTTTTTGTGGCAATACCTTGAGTTATAAAGATCCAATATGTTATAAGCTCAAGATTCAGGTTACCATGTCACATCATAGTTATGACATCAGTATACGAGACTGAGATATGAATTGTTACTAAGAGACACAAAATGCTATTCAGCATGAATAAATTCTCTGTAAAGGAAGATTAGAAAATACAGTACCAGAAGTTCCTCAATAGTACCTTACTGTTCTTGTAAGATCCACTCATATCAATAGGCCTCCTACAGAGCATATTGTTCAAATGATATAATGGATAGCATCAAAATACCTTCTTAAGCCAAATCAAGTTCTTCCCACTTTGAACAATATATTTGATCTGGTAAACTTAAAGTAGAAACAACTTACATAGAATTTTTCCCCTTTCCAGTATTATATTAAAAATTCCTTTAAAGGCTTGCAAGTTCAATTCCAACAGCTAACTTATGTTAAACTCAAATTGCTTTTCCCTGTTACAGTATTGTTGCTCTAAGTGCAGGCAGATTCTTGTTTATTTATTTATTTTTCATTTGTTCTAGGACTACATGAAATTACTGTTGCAAGCAGGCACGGTAGCAATCTAACTGATGGAGTTCTGCCCTCTCTGCTGGAGGCAATTTAATTTGTAAAATAACAAGTATTTTATTTTACATTTCATACCACTGAACTCAAGGTAAGTTTCAAGAATCTGCTTTACCCAACATGTAACATGAGGAACTCTTCTGTGAGGAGGTAAGAAGTTTCTGCAGGGAGACTCCCATCAGATCTCACTGCTGCATGGTTTGGAAACTTGAGATTTTTGTAGAGATTCTTCATATCTAGCTGAATTTCACCTTTAAAATTAATTATTACATCTCAATATTTTTACAGTTCTCTCATTAATAAGACCATTTGCTTGTGGAAAAGCAGGTCTCCCACCATACCATTAAGATTATGTTTAAGTGTCCTCATCATGGTAAAACACAAATGCTCAGAGTGGTACTTTCAGTAATGAATATAGTTTCAGAAGCACATCTCTCTAACAGGTACATAGCTTGAGATACACATATACTTCCTAAAGAGGGAATACTGGATGCCATAACACAACCATCATAACGACCTCCTCTTTTTTATGCTGCTAGATTGGAGGCTTTTTCTCTGTAATGCGAGATACTAACAAAAGAGTATAATCAACAGTAGTTACCAACTTCCTAACCATGAGCAGTTACCAACTTGCACATGTGCTTTCCTATATTGGAACAGTCACTGCGAGTCACACTGAGAAGTGAAAAGGTCAAATAAAGGAAAGAGGGGGAGGCAGAGAAGCCATAACAATATAGCCGCTGATTTTGGTTTATTGATAAAAGAATTGATTATTGAAGGAATCATCTCAGGTCATTAGGCAACAAGTGAGATTTTTTTTTTAATGTTAGAACAGAAACACGTACCCAGGTTAATAAACCTCTCTACTCTGATTTTACTACTTTGGGCTCAGCATCAAAACTTTCACATATGGCTGGATTGTATTCAGTAAGTGATATAAAATATAATATATACCTAGTGGATGCACAGCTACCTCCTTCTGTCTAACACATACTCTGCTAATGATAGGTCAATATATTGGTTTCTCTTTGTGATAAAATTCACTTTTACAACACCTGTATCATCTTAGATATCTTAAAAAAGACTAAAAAGATCAAATTAAAGAAGATCAATTAATGAATTGATGAAAACACAAATCAACACAGGTTACCAATAAAAAAGAAACAATACACCAATTCAACATGACTGAGGTTTTGACACGTTTATTTTCCACTTTGGTTTTTTTTTTTCAATTAAAAAAACCCAAAACAACAACAGACCAATTTTATATTCCTTTAATTAAACAAAACCTTACAAAGTTTCTGCCATTTTCTGATCTTTCTTGGAACAAAACTTTCCAGAAGCTCCTTAAAGTCTGAAGACATCTTCACTAGCCAGACCTTGGAACAGAAGACATTTTTACTGGGCATCAACAGGACTTTATATGTCTCTTCTGCACTATGACAGCAGAATGGTATGGGTTTAATGCCACACAAAAAAGAATAAGAAAGAGAAGACCAGTGAAATATATGCTGGAATTAAGGTTCATATTAGTATATCTAATATATACTTCCTCCTAGAACATATATGAATGTTTGCTATGAACACCAGAAGATATTCAACACTATGTGGAAAGAAATTATATAATTAATTTGACTAACTACTTCCTGAAGGACCATTCGGCATACACCTTCTGGTAGCAACCAAATTAGGTTAACAGCAAGATCCCAGAGGGAGCACAATGACAGTAACAGCACATACAAATATGACATGACCTCTTCAGAACAAAGTCTAATTTCTTTTGTCAGAAAGTACAGAAAGCTCACGAAACTAACGTAAAAACAAGAGAAAGACATCAATACACACCCACTTGCCTTCCCTGAACAGATGTGGTGTGGATTTAGGGAAAGTATTCCATGTCAGAGTTCAATATTCTCTGACCATGTCCTTTAAGATATTCCATATGAAGAGGGTTTAATGCTTAATATCAAATTTACTCATCTGTAGACACCTGATGACACAAGGGATTTTGATTTAGCAGAGCAATACAGCAGTGTACTGAAATTACAATAAACTACTCTTAATAGAATATAGAGACAATATATATATTCTATTCTATAAATTATATACAAAGAATGCAGAAATTAGATATAGAGAGACGTATACGCGTGTGTGTGTGTGTGTTCGCAGATCTCCTCTATCTTGCCAAACAGCTACATCACTTTAACAGGTTGGGTTTCAAGGAACTCTGTCTTCTTGTTTACCAATATAGCTGCTTCATTTAAAGGTTTGCTGGGCTGTATCATCCAGCCTGCTTTGGAGATAACCTTTTGCATTCAAGCAGCATAATGCATTGAGAGCACAACAAGGATAGGGCTGCACAGTACACAGAGTGAACTTGAACACGGGAAATCAAAAGGATTTGCAGGCCAGCTACTACAATGCAGTACACTGACATAGCCAAACTCTAGCTCAGTGTATCTTATGCCCTCCTATTTGACGCTGCATATTTGAGGTACACAAGTTTCCTAAGGATCTACAGAGCCTAATCATTAGATCATACTCGTACAGCACAAATACCTGTGCATAAGAATTTACTGTTATCTGTAGGTAGAAAAAATTCTAGCCACACTACCTTTTGAAGGCCAGACAGTAAATCCACGTGCTACAGTTTTGCTTAGAATTTGTTCTGAAAGTATATACCATATGAACTTCTGGCTATTCAGAATGATAAAAATGCATGTAGTCGCATACGGAAGTAAATGGCTTAAAGTTCTAAGTAAAATTGAAAATAGTTGTAGAAATCTAGAGGTACCCAGGATTTCACATTTTAGAATTCTTTTCTCCCATCTTCTGATGACTTCCCTAAGGCTGAGTTCCGTCTACCTCTCTCAGGTGGAAATACTCTGGAGTCAAGATAGTATTTAAGAAGACACTTAGCTTAAGGGGTTATATAATCATTGTTGTGATTAGGGACAGTCTTTAACACATGACCATGTGCTTTTTTGACTTGATGTCATAAGCTGAAACTTCGGTATGGGGCAGACACCCATTCTCCAGTGCACTTCACATCCTTGGCTCCAGCCTGCACCCTGTCTCTGCCCTCCCTTCCCAAGAAGAGGTGGCCATACTGCATGCCTGACCCTCATTCATCCACATCTCCCCTCAGAGAAATCCTGGCTAAATTAAGGCAAAGGGCCTTTTTTATAGCGCAAAGCACAGGCGTGCTAAAGACTGTACCTTTCCCCACAAAGTCCAGACACAGCTGGAACACTTGGCCCAGAGAAGGGATTGCAAGGAGCAGAGTGAGGTGCCCCTTACCTCAAAGGCTGAACCTACAGCACAGAGGAGAGATACACTTTGGGCTAAGAATATATTACTTAAAAAATACAACACAAACAGACAACAAAAGGAACTACAAAAGCCCATCAACATTTCAATGGTAGAGTTATTAGTGTTGGGTACCTACTGTAAAAAAACAGCTACAGAAAACACGCTACAGGGAACAGTTACAAGGAAGTCGCATGAGAGGGAGAGAGTGACTTAGTTTCCTTTTACTCCTTCTGATTATTTAGTATCTGTTACCCCAGATACTGCACCCAAGAAGAACATGAGCTAGATCTTTCAGTTACAGAAATGTAAAGTGAAGCTATTTTGAAACAGAAGAACTGGAACAGTCATAACTTCAGTTAGCAAACACAGCTTAAAACCTCATCGCCTTAAGACATTTTAAATTAAATTTGGAATAGGTCAGATATACACTCAGAGTTAAACGATTAGTCTCAGATAACTCAATGCAGAGAGGTTTGCTAACACTCAACCAGCACATATTTCTCCTACCTTCTATCTCTTCTCCTTGCAGGATCATAGGCATATGAAACACCAATATACCAAAGCATATTCCACATGCATTTCCCAGAACCAGAGTGTAACAGAACAGGCTACAAAGTCCATCAAGCTAAGTAAACATCTACTAACTGAGATCTTGAATGACACCTAACCCTGTTAGCTCAGGAATGCATTTGAGTGCCTGCTCATTAAGCTAGCTGAGGTGATAACGTGGTACAGCTGTGACTCATCTAGACATCAATATTGGAAACAACTGGTGATCGTTTCTGTTGATAAACCTAATGGGGGTTTCATGGTCAGATGTCTCTATAACATGTTTCAATAGTTGGTTTGCCTCTGAAATAACAGGCACAAGTCCCATGTGTAAATTTAGTTAAGGTAGAAGTGCAACAAATCTTCAGATTTGATAAATTCAGACTGAAAGATGTACTTTCTGAAGGAAACCGTCTGAACGACGCCCTAAGCCTCCATTTTGTGTTTCAGAAAGTAGAACACCGCCTGTTCCCCTCTAGCCCCCCCCCCCCTTCTTGTTGTACCTGAAGCATTGAAAACACACCTAATCCAGCACTGTAACCTGTACCACGCTCCTTTTGCAATATGTTCCCTACATCCCTTTCACAGAATTATATCAGTGTCACAGTTTCATTTGCTAGATAACATCCAGTCAGAGGCCTGCTCAAGCACAGCGTGGATCTAATACCGCCCCGGGAAGGAACTGGAAAGGGCTTTCCTCAAGAAGTGAAATTCTTTCACCGTCCTTAAGCACAAAAGCAATATGAAATGTGTAATATGTTTGGGAAGGGTGCAAACTATTTCTTTCAGTATGATTTTTCAGTTAATTAATTCTCTGTTGTGAAATCCATGGCACTTTCTTCTTTTTCTTCCTGCAATCCTTTCACGTTTTCACATCCTAACAGTCACAAGATCACAACAGCATTCAGGCCTTTTTTTTGGTCTCTAAGGGCTTGTAGCAGGTGCACAAGTGCCAAGAAAGCAAACATTCCTTCAGGATTTGGCTTATTGATGATAAAAGATCACTAGTTAGACCAGAACACCATTGGAAACAATGAAACTTTTATTACAGTGTCTCCATATGTCCTAGCCGTTGTTGTCAGTTACTTTATTAATTAAATAACATAACTTTGTTACAATATCACTTTAGAAACCACAACAGGGAAGTTAGTTTTCTAAGATTAGAAGGTTTTACTAAAAAAAAAAATTAAATGTTTGACCACATTGTGGTTGTGAATGACTGAATTTTTACCTTCATAGCATAACAATTTTCCCTCTGCGCAAGGGGAATTTATTGAACATCACTAGCTTTACTTCAAAAGCACTTCTAACTCAAATAAAACCTCAATGTTAAATGAAAATGTCTTACTAAAACCAAACAACATCAATGCATGGTTAAATTTCACTTATCAGCAAATCCTGTCACCTTACTCTATCCTTCACCTTCAACAACTTCTGAACAATACTCCTCAAAGAATGGCAGTCTTTGTGTGGGCACCCTATACTAGAACTGAGAACACTTTCTGTCCACAGCCAGAGGACCCACCACAATCATGACTTGCACTAATTATGAGCTGCAGGGAATCCAACCGGTAAGTTAATCTCTCCTGGGGAAAAAAAAATCATCTCCAATTCAAAAAAATCTTTGTTTATTTGAAATGAATTATTTTGTATATTGTCATTTCTGTCTTTACATCAATTTAGATACACAAAAAATTAGGAAGATAAAACTAGGTATCTCCAAATAAATCTTCTGTCATGGAGGATTGTAAATTTTTTTTGCTTGTTTTTAATCAGTATAAAAGTGGACTGCAACATTTCAAGCCTAGATGAGCTGGATGTCTTCATTTTAAATTTCACTAAACTTTTCTCTAACTTCACTGTAGTTGAAAAGCAAACCTCTGGATATATGCTATCAAAAACATTACTATTCAGCTACTAGAAAGCTTTATAAAGCACAGAATACAACAGGCGGAGTTACTCAGAAATTTGAAGAAATGTGGCTTGACAGAGTCAGAAGCTATCCAGGAGTAAATCCAACAGGACCAAGGCAGCAGTCTAATATTCAGCAGTGATATAGAGTCAGGGTAGCAGGCAAAACGGAAACAGAAAACAAAGCATTTCTCCCATGAAGAGGTAGAGAGGCTAGCAAGAGAAAAACAGTGACTGTCAAGAATGGGCATGTAGATGCACTGAGGAAGTTAAGTGCAAAAGAGATCTATTAAGGCTATTACTTTTGCATTCTTGCATTAAACCACCTACAGCTCCAGAAGGACTCAACCTTCTCTTTGACATTGAAGCCCTTCACATTTTTATTTATATGAAGTTCTCAGCTGCCTGTAGTTAAACTACTCAATTAGCTACTTGGTAATGCTGAAAACACCATTATATGAAAACAAATCCTAAGCTGGTGCTACAGCACTCGTTTTTAAAGTACACACAATGTATACACAGAGGAAAGGACTGGTATTCTTCAGTGACACCTCATACTTGCAGCTGATCACAGGACTCAGAATATCCTTACTAGGATTTGATCATCTCCTCAGTAACGTACAACTGTGGCCTCAATATCTTGTCATTTTTCAGTGCATTTAATTATTGGCTCCTGTTTAAGAAATTAAACAGGTAGATTTCTGAAGTACTCAATCTAATACTTCCAAATTATTTTCAAGGGAGTCTATGTAATTTTTTGAAAAATATTTTATCAGGAAGAGTAATTGGAAATTTCTGATATTCTCTGCACCCTCTTTTTTTCCCCATCAGAGATTTAGTTTTGTCAAACACTCTGCTTAGGTGGTTTGGAAGGTGAAATATCACCAAAAATGTTCAAAATTTATTTCCTTAGCAGGTTAAAGAGCTGCATAATATTAAAAGTAACAGTACCCAGTGTCATTCACTGTCCCATGCCTCAGTGGTTAAAAATACAAAATTTACATGAGCCGCTTTTGAAAAATACAAACTAATTAAGAAATAAATTAAATAAGTTACATGTGAACACAGAAGTAGTGTTACAATATCATTTCACAATTTTCTCGCAGCTCAGTGCATTTGGTCTTATTTTATTTCCAAATAGTGATCATATCTATTTCTGCATTGAATATTATTTTTTAAGGAATATAACAATAAGAAAGGAAAAATATATATTATATTCTTCCACCAAGACATGAGAACAATTATTTAACAAGGGAGTAAAATGGGAAAGAATCCTTAAACAAAGAAGGAGTCTGAGAAGGAGAAAAACATTTTCAAATTTCTGTTCAGACAATGTTCTGTGATAATGTGCTACAGTATAAGAGCTACTTCTAATTGAGAGAAAGGATTTATTCAGATAGAATAAAAAATACCTTCAAGTCTTGCTAGATCATGAAATAACACAGCAATGAGTGAAACTGTTACGACTAACAATGTTGTTCAACAAGCTCCTTGAGCAACGACGAGCGAGAATTTGTAACACCAGGAGAGGTCTTACCCTTTGCTGCCCCTACTCCGAGCTGCTTTCTCCTACCACTGTGAAGCTTTTCCTTTGAGTGCCACTGCCTGGTGTTTAAAAGCTGCACAATGAACTGGAATAGCAAAATAGCATATATTGAGAAATACCTTCTTCAAAACATTTTTAACCCAAATCTGTTCCCAGGGTAGTGCACGACTGCATGAATGCCTGTCTCAGCACAAAGGAGATCTTATCAGTGAGATGCATGGAGGGAACAGCAAGACCCGCAGTAGAACCAATTTATGCCAATCTAGGCTACAGAACTATGATGTCATCAGTCACCAGCCCACTTGACAGGGACGGTAAGAGCCTCGTTCGATTGTCACTGAAGTCTACGAGACCTTCTACTTATCTGACCCTGAGTAACCTATTTATCTAATACTGTATATTCTGTAAATCTGATCGAGAATTAAGATTTTATCTAAGGATATGCCTATGGCAAGGCTATAAAAAAACCCAGGTTATTAAGTGTGTGCCACCTAAATCCCCATCACACTTTTGAAAGGTTGCCCTTAATCATCTGTAGGACTTTATACACCAGGCAGCTTGCAGTTTCAATGCAATTTCCTTACATTAAACTGTTATTCTCTGTTCTGTTCCTCAGCCTTACTGTATTTCAGGAATTATGCCAAGTTCAGCTCAGTATAAGTGAACACAGATCCATTAACTCACAGATTTCATCACAGGTGATTGTGACCCTTGGTATTTCACTAAACTGACAGCTTTAGTTTTGTTTTTTTAAAAAACAAGATACAGCTTCTTTCAACATATAAAAAACAGTTTCAAGCTAGGTAGAGAAATACCAAAATGTCTTCACAGATGAAACAGCAGGAAGACTTCTCTAGGGAAAGAGCATCCATTTCAACTACTTGTAATCCATTCAAAACAGCTGTCCAGATGAAAGGATTGTACAATAAAGCTACCAACAATAGAGGACAATTTATGTGCTTTCAGTAGTGCCACAATAAACTGCAGGTGTCTGGAAAAATTAAAACTATATAACTGAAAGCGTCACTATTGGTTTTCTGCTGTACAAAACCTACTTTTCATACTGTTCTTGATTACTTCTGTTCGACTACATACACTTAACAAACGGCCATTTTAAATGCAAATATTAAGGATATGAAAAGGCACAGTCACATGCTGAATTTTGGATGCCTCCCAGGAACTAAAGTGGCTTGATAATAAGACAAAATCACGTTAGTTGCTCAAATATAAATTTGCCTTGGCCATCCAAATATCAATATGTATTTGGCAAAAATAATGTGAAACATGAAGGGAGACATGAGTGGAATTGTTGCCATTGTCCGTAGAGGAGGAAAGAGAATGAAGTATAACGGACAAGTTATAAATGATGAATGGATTGATATAATAAAACTACTAATGGTATGTGCCATGGATTACTTATGAAAGCAAAAGGTAATAGAAATTATCCAGAAAGTTTCTCTGGCCATGAACGATGCAAACTTACTTGGCTCAATAGACCCTATTACATTTCAACATATCTGAAGGAAATGGAAAAAGAAAGAATAAATGGCAAAGTTTTTCTGCAGGATTTGATGAATTAGAAAAAAAAGTCTAACTGAATTATGGAAATGTGAGTTACAATGAAAAGGACTGAAAACAGTAACTGAACACAATTGTCTTCACTGAAATATAACTTTAAAAAAAAAAAGGCAGATAAAGATTAAAAATGTTAAGGTAAGGAAAAACAAAGGGGTGTGTGTGGTTTTGGCTTTTGTGTTTTTTGTGGAGCCAAAAGGGACTAAAAAATGTATGCACTTAGGACAAAATTATTACAGGGGACTGTGTCGGACCTGAAAGCAAAGACATTAAATCATGAATCTCTAAAATAGCCAGACTCCTTGTTCATCTCAGGTTGCCCTAGGGCTAGGAGGGAATTACCTAGCTATATCTGAATTGCTTCCAGGCTCCTGCATTGGTGAGCATTCCCTGCCTACACGCAGAGTTCATGCTGAAGTCCTTGGGGATGCACGAAGCCTCTCTCATCTCAAGCCCCTTTTTGTTCAGTAGTTTCCATGAGAAGAGGAACAGTCCTTTCACTCTGACAGCTGGATGACTGGTGCAGCAAGGCACCTAGGCGTACACATGCCAAGTGGCCCAGGAACAGCCATACAATATATTATCTTTCTCACTTCTTTTTTTTTTTTTTCAGGTAAGAAGTTGATGATTTTTTCTTAGATATATTGCTCTTCTTGAAATAACCTTTATGACTGTAACATTATAAGCATGTCTCAGTGTCACATGTATCCCATAATACTAATAATTCACTTAATTACAATACAGATAAGTATTTTCTTCCATTTTTTCCCTCTCCAGAAAAATATTTTATCTTCCTATTAAATTTTAACAATTTTGCACTGCTAGAGTTATACAGATGCAGAAGAAAGTTCATTGATATCTTTCTTTCTGCATTGCTTTGTTCTATTTTTCTCTACATCTTAATGTTTGTATTTGTCTTTAAAAATATAACTTTTTCTCACTGAGAATTGTAATTATTTTAATATACCTTTAAATAGTATTTCTGTTAATATAAAGTGACAGTCAACTGTAAACAATTAAAAGGTTAATCCAAGTTTTAAAAAGCTTATGAGTTTTCCTAAGATCTGAATTTCTTCATTTAGGCTTTGCTGAAAAAGTAATGTTATACAATGGAGCACCAGGACATAATTACATTTTCTGCTCTGCTTTCTACAAGACTTAGCTGTTGACTCCCATAGTCACACACATGCTACAAATCAAAATAAGATTATTTATTACATTTCTAGAGTCTTTCACTTGAAATTATTTAAAATCAATTTATAAACACAGATTTATTGCCAATAGAAAAGCATTACTTGAACGTAGGAAGTCTGTGGCAACTCAAAATATTCTAAAAGCAAATGCATATTTTTAAAAGACATATTTGCATGTGCGTGTGTGTACGCGTACACACAAGCAACATATATATAAATAAATAAGGAGATTTAATTTGGACTTATGAGGCATTCATGTTTATAATAACATGACTTCTACGTGCTTTCTGTATCTTAACTTTTAAGATTTATTCAAGTCATATTCTCATGCCTTTCTACACAAACAGCAACTTTCTATCCTTTATCAATCACAGAGTTTTCAGTTTGAAGACTCTGAGACTTAGAAAAACTTTAACACTGACAAAATTGCTCTAGGATCTCAAGAACTAACATAATCGATGAGGGCAAATTTGTACATAGGAAGAAGTTATATCTCATTATATAGATCTTCACAAGCTTTAACTTATTCTGTGATAAGGAACTTGGGGACTGGGAATAGGTGGTGACTGGGTTATGTTCTAGCGTCCGCTATTTTTCTGCGACTCTAAACTTTTCTGCTGGTTTCTGACATTCTCTTCGTTCTGACCCTCAGCAATGCCTGTCAGGCTGGCTTCACATTCTCACTCTTTCGTTGTTTTTGATGTAACAGCACGGTATGATGTAGACTAATTCTATATATTTGCTGTGAACTGAAATAGTCTGGCATTCATCTGTCCTAAATGATTTTCAGCCTATTGCTATGCCTGTCAATATTATGAAGTTTAGCATGACCAGCATGCATGCACGGTTCTACCAGTTTTGATAGCTCTGAATTTATGTTTTGACTAATACATACCTTTTATTACTATACAATAACAGTATATACTGTTCAGTTGGATATCCTTACTTGCTAACATAAGTAGAACTTAAAGTCATCGAAGGGCTTCTCCTACCAGCCCAGCATTAAAGCTATGTTTTTTCAGAAAGAACAATTTGGGAGGGACAAAGGAATGTACAGTGAATTTTAGGAGGAGCTCAGGAGAGCAGAGGTTAAAGACCACACAGAACAGAGAGAAGAATAGGTGAAATCTGAGGGTTCAGGCAAAATAATACTGTTGCAGAAAAGAGTGATCAAGTGCCTGACCGAGTTTAAGAGTCTCCCAGACTTCTGTGTGAAGACATTGGCTGTCACTGGAGGTAGCGGTATACAAGGTGTGAGATGAGCTGTAATCTCCTTCAGTCACCTGTGATTCTCGCACCACACTGACTGTTTAAGCCAGGCTGTCTGAATGAAAGTGCAAAAGCAAGCCAAGGGAACTCACCCTTTTACATCCACTAGAGATGTTTCTTTCTCTTATTACTCCTCAAGTCCTCATGGGAGGAGTGTCTCCTCTTGCTTTCACAGTTTTTAAAGGTAGAATTATGTGAAGTATTAGTCACTTTACCTAGAAACTGAATTAACTCATATATTTACGTATTTCAGGTACGAATCCAGTCCAAAGTATTGAATGCTGGGAGCCAATTAAGGCTTTAATTAGGAATAAAACAGGAAAGGAATAAGGGATTCACACATTATTGATATTTTCAAAGCTAGAAGTTACATTTGCAGGGAGGTCTTTGTTCTACATTAGAGAAAAAGAACTATGCTGAAACATTTCTCTCACAGTAGGAGCCTTTTGTCAATTTGCTGAAGAAATTATGCTAAAAACTAGACAAAGGCAAGTTTTTCTTACTCTTCCACTTGTCTGAAAACCAGAACTAGACAGAATTAGATAAAATGAAAGGAAACTTTCACCTGAGAAAATCACTGCCTTCCATTAAGGACTTCGTCAATGCACATTTTAGCAGACTAAAAAAAATTCTGTTAGCCAGGGGGACAAAAAGACTACATACTAATTATTCCTTTTGATCTTCACTTGCAGGAAGACATCTGACAACTGTCAGAGATAAAGCTTACAATTAGGCAGCTTTTTTAAATAATTAAGTACAGGAACTGAAGCTTTCCCTAGACTTGCCTTTTTTCTCTTCTACCTCTGGCTGTATTATTGCCAAGCCAGCTGAGAAGTCACATCCAGTCATTTTCTCCCATTGCCTACACACAATCAAACTGAAAGTCTGTGAATGAAACTGCAGCCAACCTGAGTGACTACAGTGACTAAGTTACCACCATGATAGGCAGTCATTTAGTAGAAATTAATAATCAGTGACCCTTCTTATAACTTTATGATTTCCTTATAAAAGGAAAGTCACTTATCTTGGTTTTACTTCTGAAAATTACATGGTCTGTCTATTCAACCATTAAAATATCTCCTGCTGATATTTACAACTTAAAAAAAACCCCAACTTAACAGCAAAAGCTGAAAGGAAAAAAACAACAGATTAAGATGATCTTGAGAAGGCATTTTATTGCTCAGTTAATCCCAGCACAGAGAAGCACAGTTCTACCTGTATTCGTTCTGTTTTGCATACACTCCACATCTAATAAAACATTTAGCTTTTATCTCGTTAATAGAAGCAAGCTAACAAGCACTAGAAGTTAAGTAATACCTATTTCAAGAGCTGTCTTAATAACATAAAGAGGGCTTACGGAGGAAAGCCTGGAGAATGCTATTGCAGTGTTTTGTTATGCTGAAGAACACTTCCAACATTGACCTTTGCTTGTGTTCCCCAGACCTACTGATGTCAACAGAAATCAAGAATCATTGGATATCATCAGAACTAATTATCTTCCAAAATTTTTGGCTATCTGGAACAGTACACTTGTTTTGAAGATGTAGATTTAAAATAAAATATTATTTCTAGAAATGGATATATCAGTATACCTGCCTTAAAAACATATTGTTTATTTGATATTCATGATGTGTTCTTCTTATACAAAAGTCTAGTTAAATGAAATATTCAGATACCTCCAGAAGCTTATGTTAATCCTAAGGAAAAAAAAAAAAAACCAAACACAAAAAACCTGTGAATTACTTGAAAGTTGCCTGTTGTGTAATCTTGAGAGTAAAAATAGGGTATATTTAACAAGAATTTACTTTGTGAATTGTTGAAATAGATGGTCAGTAATGGGAATATCAAGAATCATTAACAGTATGAGGTTATTTGAACTAACTTGCTGTAAAGCTTTACCACTTTTATCTTCTTCCTTACATTAACCAGTTTTATGCAGCCTAACCGTAAACCCATGATTCTAATAAATCCTAGTTCTTCCCCACAAGCCTGATAAAAAAATGGTTTTGATCCAAAACTAACTGAAATAATTGAACATTTTTGCCTATTTCAAAAGTTTTGGACCAGGTCCCATAAATATTGTCATAGTTTGATGATTTTGTAGTATAACAAGAAATAATTTAAAAGGCTTTAAGATTGAGTGTTACACTTACAAAGGAACCAACACATATGAAATAATTTTTCCCAGATGAATATCCAGGAAAGCATGATAGTAAACTAGTAATCAGAATATTAATAAATTTTACTATAATTGTGAGCATTATTTATTCCTGTGTTGGTTTTATGTTGGTTTGGGGTTTTTTTCTTTGGGACAAGGGGTTATTTGGTTGTTTGTCTACTGTTTTGAGAAGGATTGCAAAATCTTGACTTTTGTTAAAGTTACTTTAGCTCAAGTGATTTATAAACCATGCTGTTTAGCCATACTTCTTCTCCAAGTTCAATTGTTACAACAAAAGACACAGGAAGTTGTTTTCAAGTAACAAAACTACTTTTCTTGCTGTCATAATGAATTTTGAAGATGGTACAAGTCCTCTGCTTCTGTGTTGAGGAAAGGGACTTGTACAGATTTGTGAAATAACATTAAAAGTGTCTAGTTAATTCCACGATAGCAGACCCAACTGTCTACTTCAAGAGAAACCTTACTTTTCACTTGCAAAGATCAGTCCTATTTGGATACCTAGTCCTTACTATAACAAAATGATAATAATTGTTTTATGAAAAGGACCTACATCTGATTTCTTTCTTGAAAGTCAATTTCTCACAAAAGATCCCAAAGTAGCACTGATATTCCACATCTCCAAAAAAAATGTTTTATGAAACTTTCTCTGTGCACAGGCACAAATGATACTGATCTCCTCCTGCCTCAGCTATCTTCTTCCCAAAATAGGGTGGCCTTATCCATACCAACAATTAGGAATACTCCCTTGCTCACTATATATCACCTGAGAAAATACTGTCACTGTCTGAAACCTTGCTAGAAAACACGTCAACAGTCACATGTCACTTTTCAAGCCTATGCTAATGACACATGTCATTAGTACAGACATGAGCAAATCAGCTGTTTCAAGAACTGAATTTTATCAATGAATTACACGAATTATACACAATGATACATTACCTAACTGAATGCTCCAGCCCTCTGATTCTTTCTTTTTTCACTTGTCCTGGTGATTCAGAATTTTCAGGGATCGCAAAAAATCCCAGGCATCTTTTAAAAGTTATTTTCTCCCTAGAAGAACCCCTGAGGGAAACGAATCATGTGAACTGTGGCACCTTCCCCACTGTGCGCTGTGCACTCTCCCTTGAAGGTTATATTTCAAAGTCAAAAATTTTTCAGTACTCCTGTGGTACATCTTGTTCCTTGATTTATGCAAAAAAACACCAAGTATATTATCACCGCCGCTATTCTCCTTCATGTTCTTGGCAGGTGGGAGGGAAAGAAAAGTAGTCAATCAGAGGCTTCAGTGTTTAAACAGCTCACAGGCTTTAGTTCAATAACTTGAATCACTTAATACTTTTGAAGAGGTTCCCATTTTTTTTTGTCAGACTTTGAAGAGAAGACATGCAGTCTCCTTGCAACTTGAACAAAAAATGAAGTTTTCTTTTACAGCTTCGTTTTACAAGTTTCATCATCCTTCCAAAGAGCCAGGTTCTGTGTCCCAGAAAAAAAAAAAAAAATCATTCCACAGCAGAGGTAAAAACTATTGGATATTGTGTAGCTTGCAGTGATTTTTCTCCCAAGCACATCCTTAATTGCTTAAGAAGTATTATTAATTGCTATTACAAACTGTTCAGCAATCCTAACGGCTTATTGATGAAACGTTATCTTCTTGAGGCTCTAGACCTTGTTTTCATTTACTGTGTTATCTCTATGGTTCATTCATTATAATATTATACCAATATTATGCCAACCTAATCACATAATTTTTGCCTTTGCAAATTACTCTCTTCCCCTATACTAACAAAACATAGTACACCCATCACCCTATGTTTTTTTAAAACACTGCAACATCAAGTTTGTGCATTTGCCCCTATCTCAAACTTAAGAGTCATTAATATGCCACAGTGCTTCTTTCAAGCTTTATTTATTTTGCTTCATACATTGCATTAGGGAATGTTCAGTTTGTCCACCCATCTCTCAAAGCTGTCCACCTGCCTGCGTACCTTAACAACTCCATACAGTTCAGTAAGTGAGTGCTGGCTGTGTTTGGATATCTTTTTTCATGGTTGATGGCACTACAAAGTACTACTGGTGGTAAAACTAGAATGGGTCCAAACAAGACCCTGTTCAGTTGAACTGAAGGTAAACTTGTATCTGTAATTCCTAAGTACAGCCACAGTACAAAAAGACCATGCTAAACTCCTTTTCACTTCTGTTTTCGCTCTTTTCCTCACTCTTCATTGAACCTTTTTTCATACACTTTACCTGCACAGATTAAAGCTTTGATTCAGTAAAACACACCTACTGCAGCAAAGTATACAACTATAGACTCCATCCAAAATCTATATGGTAGTTAGAACTACTTCTACTACCTTTAGCGATCAGCCTTTAGAACATTTTAATTGCAGCTAGGATGTATGAAGTTCAGGTTCAATTATGCAAAATACCATAAGAGAACATGACAACAAAAGCACAGAAAATAATCAAAACCAAAATGTTTTAGGCAAAGCAAAGATTTGTCATTAACCAGCAGAGAGCTAGGATGCACAGATACGTACTGTGTGAAAAGCAAATTTGGGACTGATTAGCGTATTCACATCAGAGTGAAAAAGTATGAGATGTTAATAATTTATATAATACGCATATTTTAATAGTAAAAAGATTAAGAAACAGCTTTATGGTTAATGGAGAAAGTAAAAATCCTTTAGATTTAAGACAAGAAGTATTGAATTTTGGAGACAGAAAGTTTATTCTGATTGTTTAAACTGAATATATCAGCAACACTATTGCTCTTGTTCAACTCTGAGATAAGCTTCCCGGAGCAGTGTGATCTAGCAAGTAGGGGGGGAAGAGGACTGATATCAACAAATGAAAGTATTGATTTGTTAAAGGAATGGCATCAAAATTGTCATGCAAACTATTATTTTTTCAAATTAAATCTGAATCTTTGAAAGTTGAGAGTAGGCATAAAAAAGTAGGATTTAAGCCATAGTGATGATTTCTGAATATCTGACACCTTGCAGTGGCACCTTTGAACCTCCAAAATTGCTAAAAAATAGAATTGATAAGCATAAAGTAGTGGGATGAACTTATTTCCATGACATATTATACACTGTTACGAGTTCCTCACTCATCATCTGTCCAGTTCTTTTAGGCGTAAGTTAAAAATAAAGAAAAGAAAAATGGTCAAAGTACTTTTGAAGCTATTAAAAATAAATAACCACCTCACGGTATAGGCATTTTCAGCTAACAAAGAAAGTACTTGGCCAAAAACATCTTCACCTCTTTCACTGCTTATCCAATCAACAACAAAAGATAAAATACAACAAAGGATCTGTGTTTTATGTTGAAACTTGCCAAACTTCATGGAGATTCAGAAGAAACAACACATGTCTAGAAAGGATATCTACTTTTTTTTCTAAAATGAATCTTTTTGCATTTGGGAGGTATTAATCCCTCCTGTATTATAAAGATAAGCATTTATTATCTGGTTAATAAAAAGCGAAGCCACAACATGAGGGGCTTTAAAAATAATTGTACGTGAATTTGATCGGCAGAATGTTATTAACACTGCAAGATGAAAAACAAACAGGATGGAAACTTGCAGCATTTGAAGACATCATTATATTCCATTTTTGAAGAACAGAAGCAAACAAATCTTTGTTTAAGATTCTGGTCATGTTCAGCTCACCAGTATTACATTAGAAAATTTATAATTCTCTGCAAATACACAGGATAACGGATGTGTCTTAGAGGAATATGAGGTTATAGAGCTCACCACACTTGAATCATCTATTTCATTTGGATTTGATAGAATTTCATATATGGGATTCTCACCTAACACAGAAAGCTTTGTTAATTGACTGAGACTATAGGCAAAAGATTTTGATATTTTTGCATATGTGTGTTTCAATTCTGTTTCCTCCTCTCATAAAACACCTGCAGGAAAATTATGACTCCTTCAGACATTCATTATTCGAAACTGTTCAAAGATTTCTCTGGTCTGAAAGCTTATGCCGAACATTTACAGTTGCTAGGTGATATCCAAGTGGTGGTCAGTAATTGTGGTTGAAGATGCATGGCTTTCATGGCAATTTTCCATTTCCTAATTGGTGATCAAGAAAAAAGGAAGGCAGATTTTGGTATACGCAATTCAAGATTTAGTCACCATGAATATACAACAAAGATGTAGTGAATGTTCATGTTGTTATAATGCCATTTCAATCAGGAAAATCAAGCATAGAAAAGGAGTGCTAACAAAATAGATGAGTGAGTGAAATAATACATTTCAGCAAATATTTGCCAATAACTCTCTTGCCATATTACCCATTTTTACGCATTAATAATGTTCTGATCCCTATGACCTCATTGTTATAAGGACAATAATGTTCTAAAGCTAGTCTACATTCTACAAATTTTGCACACTTGTAAAGACATATGTATTCTTTCACTCCTCTCCACGCATGTGTACTTATTCATGGTTGCAATTAGGCTACATAGTTAGTTGTAGACTGAGACTCCTGTCAAAGGTAGAAGAAAGATTATGTGCAAACATGCTTTTGTTGAAATTTCCTGAAACTGATTTTTTGTGTGAATGTAACAGAAAATGAAATATGTTTGATTTCCTTCAAACTCCCCCTCCTCTTTCACAAACTATAACCCTTTACCAGGTTTCTCTTAGGCAGACTGTGTCCATGCCTAGACTTGTAAGATTGACCTGGAGTTAGGGTCCCATCTATTTTTGAAACCTTTTGGAATTCTGCAGCAAACTGCATTACAGGAATAAAACAGCATCAAGGTTTTGAGACAATGAGAGATGCAAATAATTTGAAATCTCGGGTCCAGATTCTTTAACTGATTTGGAAGAGCTCCTTTCAGTATCCAATGATCGATATGGGCATTTTACAATGGTCAATTGACAACAAACCATTTCAGGAATGACACCCAGCTACGCATGGTGTTTGAAATAGATTAGAACAGAAAGAAAAAAAAAAAGTATAATTTTTCAGTGTTTTGCTGGTCAGCTTTAAAAGGAAGAATAATAGACTGTGGTCTATAATAATAGGGGATAAGGAATAATAAGAAAAGAGGGGAGCCATAAAAAAGAACATAGAGAGACACAAACCTGACTGACAAATGATAAGGGAAGCAGTAAGGACAACCAAACCCTGTCAGTCACACTAATTGATGAAGGTACAGAGAATGCAGGAATGCTTATTTCTGTATTACCTGATCTAGGAAATTGCCAAATGGGATACCAAGGAGAAGGGAGAAGCCATAAACAAAATAAATGGTGACACAAACCTGTCAGAACACCATAAAGGAGACAATGACCAGAAACAAACCTGGTCAGTCACACTAACTTGTAGGCTATCAAGAAGCTGCAGGCAAACCAGGAGCCTGCAGCTCATAAGGATATGAACCTGAGGGTCCAAGGATGTTGTCAGGGATCTTGGAGCTATGTAAACTGACGGAGGAATGTGCAGGGGCAGGGAATTGGGGAGGAGTAAAGTGGGAATAGCCAGACAGGGGTATGAAGGGGGTCAATCACTTCTAAAATGGAGCTGGTCAGTATGCTTGGCTGACTGAGCCCTGTGCCTGATCACCACAGTCTGTCCTGTCTTTGTGTTAAATTCCTTCTTGACTGTCTCTGGGTAATCCCACTCTCTATCCTGTGTGCGCACATGTGTGTGTGAGTGCTGCAAGGACTAACTGCCAGCTACTGGGAGGACAAACGTGAGTGGATCTGGGGACAGCAGCTGGAATCCGGCCAGAGGCGTAGGCTGGGAACTGGTCAGGGGTGTTGGACAGACAGAGGGGTCATGGTGGCACTCTAGGGATCCACTAATGCATGTGCGTTGTGTGTGAATCGAGAGTGTGTGCAGTCAATAGTGAGCTTCAGTCATTACCAGCCCAAGAGGAGGAGGGGACTTGGCTGTCTGTGCTTGTGTTCATGTCAGTCCTGCGTGTCAGTGACGTTGAAGGCAGCACCTTGTCTGTGGCAGCCTACACAGCTGGCTGTGTCACGGTCCTCTCTGTGTGGCTCTGTGCGTGTGTGCGCCTGTGTGTCCTTTTTAGTATCAAGCACAGAATAAGCTTCTTGTTATTCTCCTTGTTCATTGATTTCTTTTTATGACTTATTTAGCATTAAGTTATCTGACACCTCACGCAGAACTGAGAAACAGTAAAGACAAAATATTAATAATTTCCTTAAATTACCAGAGTTCTCTCAGTCACCCTGTTGGAACAGGGTATCTCTGCTTGCATAATTGCTACCTTGAAGCAGAGAGAGAACTGACAAAATTATCAAATACTTCCACCCACATTGGATATCCATCTTGATTTCCCCGGGCTTAAAAAGTCAGAAATTTAGAGCAAACTGATTAATCATTAGACACTAAGATTTTCCTCACCATGGGCAGGAAGGTTAGCTATTATTCAATTCACAACTTATCAATAGTTTATTTTTCTTCTCATTACCATTCTCTGCTTCCTATTCAGATGTCCTATGTGCTTTCATTTTTATTACCAAAGAACAGCATCATATTGAAATGGAAGCACCAGCAACAGCCTGTTAGAAGATATGTACTGTCTATTTGCAGTTTTACAAAATATGACTGAAAATTGCCCACCATACTGTCATATTAGGAATTCAGGAGACCCTGTTAGGGCTGTAAGAGTGTTGTGTCACTGGTATTCTTCAGAACAAGACATAGCTCAGCTACCTTAACTTGTAATCTACAGAACCTAACTGAAAATGCAAATATCAAATACAATACCTTTTTCCAGTTTGAAACTTGCCAGTCCAGTCATTGAAAGGCAAAGTTAGAATATCCCCCTTTTTTTTTTTAACATGAAACTTGAAAAGGGGGAAAAGGTAAAATAAAGACCTATTTTCTCACTAAGCTTAGAAAAGCAACTAAAAATGCTACTAGTTCGGTTTGCGTCCTTTCAGTCATTTAAAAAAAAAAAATATTTGAAAGCTGATGCCAAAATTGAATCAAAAAATATATGCGACCTAATACATCCAAGTTCTATCATCTGGTGACAAACTGTGGAGATGGGATATGATGAATCACAGCAGCATCTTGAAAGTGATCTGCAAACATTATATATAGCTCTAGAAACATTTCTACTGTGCTCCACAACTACTGCTGACATCTCTTGACTTTTTCTTCCTGGAATTTAAGACTGGGAGAAAATCCAACCACTGCACAATATGAACACTGGAAGTTCATGAAATAATGAAGTATGATATAATCACAATGTTCCAAACAAGCATGTAAAAAATATATACGAAGATTAAATATTCAAGTGTTTCTTGGACAGGTGTAAAAAAAAACCCCAAAAAACCCACACCATCAACAAAAAACAGAGAGTATGACATAGGTTCCTACTTTTAAATTAAGATACTGGTATATGATACTGCTTATACAAGCACCTCAGATACCTGGTGAAAGGAAAACTGTGGCACACATTAAAAAAAATTACACTGAAGTAAAAAAGATGGAAAATGGAATTGATGGAATTGTGCAGAAAAAAACCCCAACTCAAACATGGGTGAACACATCTTTTATATAAAACCATACCAGAGAATTTCTATTAAATTTATACCATAAAGAAAAATAATATTTATTCTTATTTTTGTCACTTATCACATAACAAGTAGGGGATCAACAACTTAGAAATAATGGAAGGAAGGCTGGAAAAGCTAATAATAAATCATCCAATATCAATTTTTTAAGTGTCAAAGAAGAGCCAAATAGAGTCACATCAGAAACAGTAAGTGAATGTTAGACAGTATTAAGAAAGGAATAGAAAACACCACTATCCCACTGACTCATTCCAAAGTGCATCTGCCTTCAATGTTCTTCCATATGTAAAGATGCAAAAAGGACTTCAAATTCAAATGAAATTCAGATACCTCAAAACCAGAATAAAGATCCACTTTAAACACTCAAATTACCTGATATATAAACTATGCTGGCAGATATGAGACCTATATACCCCTGGAGAACTGACTGACAGAACACCCTGGCATCTAAAGTGCCTGTATTTATACCAAATCCCATCCATCATGTCTATAAAGCTGTGAAAACAGTAGTCAGGAAATGATTATTCACACCTTCTCAAATGTAAGATAAGGGCAGTAGCAGGTAGATTTAAAGACAGGCAGTAACCAGTACATTGTCGCACCTCACATGCCTGCATGAGTGCGTGTAGCTCATATGGCTGCTGACTGGGATGCCTCCACGTACACACCAGCTGTCTGTCCTCCTCTCGCCTCCACCAGATGCTCACTCTTAAAATGTGAGTGGCACCATCAAGAAGATGTGGCACAGCTACTGCTGGTTACAGGTATAGAAGACTGAAGGGTACTTCTCAAAGAAAAGAAAGAAAGAAATCAGAGTTTAGAATATTGATTGCAGTACCTTTGCATTTCCTACTGGGGACACTTCCGGGTAGAAAAATTGAAGTGAGAATTTACAGGATTTATGACTTTTTGTAAATTAACAAACAAGTACGGAACACTGAAGTTCAACTCTTTCTGTCAACCAGAAATATAAATAATTGACTTCCTCTGTCTTGTATCAGTGTATTAATGCTTGAATGAAAACACACTGCAACTGTTCAGGGATGAGCCACCTAATTCCTGAGGTCACCAGATGATTTATAAGTGAAGTTTTATTTATCAAATGCAGCTCAGGAGCCTGATTGGACAAATCAATAGGGAATTCACTTTTAAGTCGCTCTTCTATTATCTTTAAAATGGGACCTAGGATATTTTTGAAGCATCTGTTGATTTAAGAATATGGAAATTAAAAATACTGATCCTTTCAAAAATACTGACACCTAACCAACACTGCATCTTTGATAGGGAAGGAAAGCTAATCAAATCTATCAAATCTACATCATCACAAAGCATTTCCTGGAAGCCTTAAGGTGCACGGTGATCCTGATGATGCTATTCTCTGCATCTGAGTCTAATTCTTTATCTATTATGCTGAAAAAGATTTTGCTGACGGACATTTTAAAGATGAAAACATCAGGCAACAGCTAAAATTTTCACCATTCGGGAAAGTTCATGACTTCCAGCAGTAAAACAAGTCAGATGAACTGCAATAATAACCTTGCAAATCAATAAATCTTTTAGGTAGAGTATTTTGCAACTTTGACCTATACTGTGTGATACACAAAATACGTTTTTCTTTCCTCTTACAAATGAATCATTCTGGAATCCCATTAAAGTTAGGTTACTGTACAGAAAGTAACTATGGCACTAAATTATTAGTCATCAGAGTCTAAACAAATGTGACGATGAACTGCAACATAGATTTTGACTCCTGGTAAGATTTCACTTTATACAAATTCCCTGAAAGCAATATATACGTATCTTTATTGATGGAATCTGTTTGCTTTCTTCTAATGAAACAAGCTTGCTCTGTCCTTACACAAAAAAACAGTTGAAGAGCAACACAGTAATATTATTGCAATATTGCTGCCAACAAAGTCATAATAGGCACAATAATACCTGAAAAACCACTATAGATAACTGTGAACCATCACAACTGTTGCACACACACTAAGAGCAAATACTGCCCTTGAATTTTGGTGTCTTTTTTTTTTTTCAGACCTTCGTATATGTAAATTATAATCTTTCCTTCCCATCTGAAGTATATTCACACACAGAAGTCAATGGTGTTAGCAAATCCAACCTTCTGAAAGACTTCAAGTTGTTTTGGTGGACAATGATTTTTCAGAGTGTCTGATTCTAGTTGGTTGTGTATTACTAGCAAACAAGTACCAGACACAATGAAAGACATATGGACCTGACTTTTCAATATGGTATTATTCAGGGTGCTTTCCTTGAGGGCATATTTTGTTCCAGATCTTATTGATTCACCTATTTTGAACTATTACAAGTTTGGCCTCTACCAGCTCACCCCAATTTTTCAGTGAAGTTCTAAGCACGGGCCTGTTGAATGATACATTTAAGACCAAAGACAGCCAGAAGTGCCAGTGACCCTGACACCATGTTTAGGAGGTGAGTTAGAAGACCTGCAGTGTCTCTTCAGACAAAACCAAAATTTAAACATTCCTCATGGGAAGAGATCTTGGAAATAGCAGCACTTTCCCCCTAAATACTAAAGAAAACCTGATTTATTTAAAGGACTGACATCCTGATGAAAGAGCATTTACACATTTTACATTAGATTGTTATAAAAAACCCAGTAATGTCAGGAACTCAGGACTTCACCTAAACTCCCAGTTTTAGGTGACTACTGAAATGAGTAAACCCCAGTATTACACATACTCCTCCTTTTTGTTTTCTTTTTATCTCTATATCACTTTTCTTCTACTCTACATGGAAGCAGAACCTTGAATAAGAAGGGTGCAAGATGTCTCTATCCACAAACTACTCTAAAATCGGTGGGAAGGATACTCAGTCATCCTCATGGCAGAAGGGGACAGGAGGTCTTATATATGCTTGTGTTGTGAGTTTTCTATTAACTAAGTTTAGGTCACTCACCTAGGTTTTCTGGATCAGCATTCTTTAGTGTGAAATGCTCATCTTATACCATGTAGTTTTCTAAAATGTATGACACATTTGTAAACTAGAATTTGTAACAAATATATTTATCTGTTGAATTTAGCCTTTCTTTGTTCTCCTGAAGCAACTATACAGCTAGCATATGCAACCCTCAAATTTATTTTATAGTTGAAATTGCTTCATAAGGTACTTTTTTTCCATTACTTTGAAGGCATGCATAGGTTATGAGAGTTTCTGAACAGTGCAAGCAGAAGTTTGTCATGTGGTATTACTCCTGTTCCCTAAATGAGTGACAACAAAACCCAAATGTTTTACCTGAATATTATTTCCCTATGTTTCACACAGAACAGCAGTGCTTCATCAAATGAATCATGATATATAAGTACTAAGCATGGGACAGAATCATAGGTAACACAAGTTATTTTCAATTAGAGTACATCTCCATGGATGATTTACTTGAACAGCTCTACATCTGAATAACATTTTTAAACTTTAATTATTAAACAGTGTTGCTTCTGTTTCTCCCCTTGGTCTTTTAACACTGGAAGAAACATAGTATGCAGGTTAACACACTATGCTTATATTTTCTCTACATTCTTATCAAGGTATGTAGTAGCATAGATATTGAATTCATTCTCATGGAGGTACAAATTGATGGCATCAGCCTAGGAAGACAATTTGTAGTTCATGTAAAAAGAATGTCAAGGAGTAAAATTTGTCAGGAAATAAACATTGCGTCACTGTGACACAAAAAACATGGTTTGAAATTAGTAAGAAAATACTGAACATCTAAACCATTGATATGTAGTTTAATTTAAACAGATTTTGCATTCACTTTTTTAAAGTTTGGGATCGATACTCATTTATATCAAACTCTGGTTTAAATGAGAAGTAGCCTAACAGATAATACTTTTAGCAATTATCTTAAAAAGATGGTTGAATTAATAGTGATAGACGCATTACTTCAGCATAATAAAGGCACATTAACTTAAATGAAAAGCACAGCCTTTTGTTTTTCTTAATAGAACTAAAATATCAAGGGAGAAAAAGTCAAAATTCAAATTCACCTGAATGCACCATTTGATACTTAATGAACTGCAAAGCTTGAGGAAGTTAATCTGTGAAGATACTCAGGAAGTTAACACTGTGCTTCAACAATGCAGTTTCCAGCACTGGGAGATACTTCTCTATTTTTTTAGACTTACTGTACCAATAAGGTCGTGATCATATGTATCTAAAGGACTTTTCATCATTTTGGCAGCATAGGACAGTTAAAAATTATTTCCATATTTAGTGTATTTCTTTGTTCACTGTCTATGGTAGGTATTATTTATACCATCTCAGATATGGATAACTGGAACAAAATTCCAGAATGACAAAAGCCATGGACCATCATTGACTTTGTAACTGAGTATTTATGGGAGATGTTTGAAAATTATTTTTGATTTTCCAACATTGATCAGAGATTTCAAAAATACACATGGAATTTCCATAACACTGCTGCGATTTCTGGATGGCTCCTCCTCTAAGCAAGATTTTCATCATTCCTGAAGTTGTAGTTTTTTCTAAAAAACAGACAAACAAAAAAACCCCAAACTAAAGGGGAACTGATGCACAAAAATGTCTGCAGTCAGTGGAAACCAAAATATTAACCAGATAACCTGAAAGAAAGCTATTAGCCAATTTATTAGAAGTAGACAGATGTTGCTATTAGCAACAGATGAACATATTACTTTAATTAATACTTTACAATTACTTTAATTTATAACAGAATTGCCATAAACAAGTAGACATTCTAAAAGAAGAGTTAAGGGTGGGTTATGTACAATGTATGTTAAAAATAAACTCACTAAAATAATTTCCAAACAATATTTTATGAGAAGATAAATTTTCAAAATATATATTTGACAAACTTCACCTTAAATATCAAAGATTTTCTACATACTTTAACAACTTATTACCAAGCAGTTCTCAGTTGAAACCCTTGTGCCTGCACCTTATGTTCTGATCTGGTGCAATAATGTTCCACCCTGAGATCACCCTTTATCCATGGAGAACTACCCCACTTCCCCTCGTTAACGCATCTTCATAATTTAATTTCCTACTTCCTTATTGGTTTTTCTTAGTAATTTCTATAATAATTCTTGGAGATAACATGTCTACAACAGGGTAAAACAAGGCACAGGTACAAGGTTGATTAAGCAAGAATCTGTCCCAAGATTATTCAACTTAGAGGATGTCATTTCCTATGGAGAAAGACTTTATAATCATTTATTTCCACCTCTTTTAAGTATGATTTAATAGAGTGAGGACCTAAACTCTGAAGATTGGAAAATGTCTATTTTCCCACGTTTATCTCTGGGAACTGCTAGATGAGCAGTTTACATTTGTAATGACTTGTAACAACTTTCATAAAAATTAGTCAAAAACAAGAGAAACCTGCAAACATACATAGCCAATAATGTGTATAACTATACAAGAGATTTGAAAGAACTGAATGGAAAGAGAAGTGTGTGTATGGGAGGGGCAAAGAGGGAGAAAGAAAAGGCACCAAAAAAACCAGTAGAAGGGTAGAACAAAATAGCAATGAAACATCAAAGAATATATTGCTTGCATGAAGGCCAGAATTCGTCACATCAGCAGAAGACCCTACACTTTATTAATGCCAAGATAATAATGGATTTATTCATTTTTCTGTTAGCCCTAAGATACCTAAAAAGAGGAAACACAAACAATGAGCACAGACTTCTTAAAATGTATCAATACTGAAGTAAACAAAAATTTGATGTAAAAAGATAAGACCCTAGGAATTGTTAAGTTTTAGTGAGCATTTTCCCCTTCCATAAGATCTCACACAGACTTTTACTACACTGATTTTCCACAAATCAAAACTGATGTTTGACATCTTGGTTCATTTTAGAAGGCTGAGAAAGATGTTCACTTTCTATTTTCTGTTAATCTAGAATAGGCCTGGACAGATTCAGAATAAAATTAATCAACAGAACTTTCCAGTTGAGCAACTTCTATGGAAAAATATAGGTCACCACGTAGTCTTATGGGAAAAAGAATAAAAAAAGCTTCAATTCCTTTCAGCTACAAACTGATAGACTAAGCAAATAATTACTGAAGATATTATAGTCTTTATATAATACTGTACATATAAACTTTTACACAGAAACAATTGTAAAGTTATTATAGGGGAACAGAATTCTAATTACAATATTAGGAAAAAAATGATATATTCTTGAAAGGTAACAGCATGATTAAAACCAAAATAAGGTTACACTGTGAAACCAATACTGAGCTATTTCATCTTCTTGTGTGCATATTGGCTTAACAAATGTCTCAATTCATACTTCCACTTCTTAATAGGATTACTCTAACTGCAGTGTGTTTGGTGGTGCAGTGCAATCCTTCTAACTCAAAATCACTCTGCAATACAATCTCTTCTTACTCACATTATATCATTTATTGTGTCAACCAAACAGGACAGAGCTGTTTTATTAATTTTCAGCCTTGAAGGTTCAAATGTTCACCCCTAATTTTAACATGATAGAATTTTCATGTTCTGTTCATCAGTGACTGAGGGTTGTAGAAAAGACAGGAAAAAAATAATGGAAATACATGTTATTTATGATAAATGTATGTCATACGTTTTATTTTTTTCCCTGTAATCCAAAAGATATCACTTTAGCTAGAAAAAGATTTAAAGTTTCTTTTAAATATAATCTGCTTAGGAAGCAATGTGCACTGCAAAGTGCAAAGGAACAAGTTTCAGACTAAGGGGAAACAATCCATACTCTTTTCCTACAACCTCAAAATATAGTGCAAGAGATTTACAAAATCTAGAAATTTTAAAGTTTGTTAATCCCTGGTTCAACACCAAATAAATTACCTATCAGATAGTTCTGTTTAGGTTAGCTAACTGACTTGGTCATAAAGAACACATTCTGAGCCACACCGGAGAGCTAATACACAGGCTGTCCCCTTCATCAGGTTATGACACAGAGTGTGATTTTTTTCAGATTTTTTTCAGATGCAAGATTAGGAGGGGATGAGGCACAGAATTTTCTGCCTCAGCATATCATAAGGCTTTTGTATGCACAGGCATAACAAAGAATGGAACAGGGGGCAGAGAAACACAGGTGAGCTCCAGACATAGCAAACCATTAACGCTGTCCATGACGCATTCCTCCAAGCTACTTAAATATTTGCTGAGGTGTACGTAGAAATCCTTTAGAAAAAGCAGAAGAATACACCAGCCTGGGATATTTACCTTCATGTAAATTATCTTTTTACTATACAGAGATATAGTAAAACTATCTATTTACTATTGCCGTGCAGAACTGTTCATTCATACTCTCACCCTGAAGGTGTCTTGCTGTCATGTGGGCACTTGCTGCATATGTAAGAAGACTGGCCACTGGGGGGGTACCTGATACCTCTTCTTCTAGTGTAGCAGCTGCTCATTTGGTTTTCCCTCTGCCTTTGACCTCCTATTCCCCAGCTCCATTGAAGATTTCTGTTACTTCAGCTAAATTAGCTCAGGCCACCCTCTGAGTGGGTGGAAACTCCTACCATGTGGACAGGAATAAGCAACCCAGAGAAATTAAATTGTCAAATGTATGGTAAAAATATATCTCATAATTTTCCCTGTATCGCCATGCTTAGACACAGTCACACTGATAGTATGACAGAGATGTTTAAAAAAAAAAACAGGGAAGGAAATAGACTTGCTCAATCCCTTTATTTTCAGAAATTTTAAATCCTATTAAAACTTGACAGAAAAAAAGGGTTGGAGTAAAGAGTAACAATAAGCATGGTAAGTTGCGCCCTGTTGTCCTTAAAATCTATGCTCGATGGCTTGCACGGGCCTTTTCGCATTTTTCTATTCTTTGTGCAGACACTTTTTTACAAACAGACAAATCATAAAAGTTCTTTAACCATCACCTGCCATTCATGACAGACACAACATCTTTAGCTGCTCATTCAGCCTCATGATTATTTTCTAATCGGTTTCCCCCTTGGTGCTCCACTGTCAAAATATTCTAACAGCTCTTTAACTGCTGTTTAATAACTAACAGCAGCTTCACATATTTTAAAGAACAAAGAAAGATTATCTACTGCTTTGCTTCCTTAAAGATTTAGCACAGTGAATAGTCATTACTAAAGGTAATATCATCAGAAGTAGTTGGCTGCATTTCTCCTGTCCATCCCAGCTCCTGAGATTCTTATAAAATAATCTGTAATTGTACTCCAAAAATAAGAGCAGTGATTTGTTGTATCTTTCAAAAGACAAATGCATACTCTTGCTATGAAAAGTCACACCACAACTGCAAGTCTATCAACATAGCCTCGAAACTATTTCAAAGAAAATAATAAATCATCATAAGAGTGCTGGCAATTTCACATTCGCTTTAATAGTGCCTGATGTCTTTTTAATCTGAATTCTCTCAAAATGCTATTACAGAATGTCATAACTGAGATTTTCTTGCAGAACTAAAGCAGCAACCCCATTCTTTTGTGGAAAAAAATGTAAAAAAAAAGTGGAAAAAATTATTTAAGAATGTGAGGAAAATGTCTTTGTCTTACACATCAAAAATAATGGCATCATAGAGCATCTTTTATGTAGCATTGTCTCTAAGTAGATACATTCCCTCAGCTGTAACATTCCAGCTATAAGCCCTAGTCTTTATCCTTCCAGCAATAGGAATCAATTTACATTTCAATTAGAGGTCTGAAAAAAACTCGAAGGAGTTGACTTTCTCATTAAGGAAGGTGACAAGAGTCACAGACAGCCTATAAGCTAGTGAGACATCACACAACTCTGAGAACCCTCCAATGTAAAATTACATTACCAAAGTCAATTGGAGATGTTGACTAAGCAAAAACACGCTTACTGTTTTGTGCTTACCGTTAGTAACAGAACACACTAATAGTATCACAGGTCATTTTGAATCCACTAAAAAAAAAAAGAAATCACATTACAGAATACCAAAAGAAACATCACATATGTTGCATGCTGTAAGAAATCTGTCACTTCATCTAATTGCTATGCAATTATAGGTAACTATTTCTGATGTTCTCTCCACGTGTCATTTGCAGTGCTGTTGAAGAAATCAGGAAATGTTGAATTAAACACACCTTCAGAGAATCAGGAAACAGTCACAGTAGGCATCTCAGGCATAGTTTTGGGGTGGTCAGACTGGTTTTATTTTAACTTGTCTTAGCAGTGTCAACAGAAATTGGAAAAAAATATTTCTTATTAACCAGTTGAGTCATGAACTTTGCAGACACTGTTGCAACATCAGAACACTTTATTTTGAATCTGGGTGATTCAACAGTGGTTCCTGAGCATTTTGTTACTCAATACTATTTATTCACAAGATAGTACTCATGCTGTACATGCATGTAATTGAATTTTTTTTAAAAAAAAGACCATCTCAAAAATTATGTTTTCTTTTGAAGTAGGAGCCATTAAGAGATTTCTGGCTGATGAACCACATCCCAACCATTCAATGAATTTATTAGAATAAACAATCTCTTTTTATTTTCTTTCTCCTTAGACCATCTTTGATTCATAACTCTTTGCTTGTTGCTCCTGAGCAATTAAAGTTATAAGCAGAGCTCTCCCAAGCTTTGCAGAAGCATTTTCAAATATAGAAAGAAAAATTAGAAACATTGCCATTTAGATGTGATTGTGCTTTTCAAAAGCACAAATATAATTAGAAGATTATATGCATTTTCAAGTAATCACAGATTGCAGATTAAATAGAATCATGGAATCATAGAATGATTTGGGTTGGAAGGGACCTTTAAAGGTCATCTAGTCCAACCGCCCTGCAATGAGCAGGGACATCTTCAACTACACCAGGTTGCTCAGAGCCCCATCCAATCTGACCCTGAACGTTTCCAGGGATGGGGCATCTACCACCTCTCCAAGCAACCAGTTCCAGTGTTTCACCACCTGCATTGTAAAACATTTCTTCCTTATATTTAGTCTAAATCTACCCTCTTAGTTTAAAACCATTACTCCTTGTCCTATCGCAACAGGCCCTACTTAAAAGTCTGTCCTCATCTTTCTTATAAGCCCCCTTTAAGTACTGAAAGGCTGCAGTAAGATCTCCCTGGAGCCTTCTCTTCTCCAGGTTAAAAAACCTCAGGAAAGGTCATTATATGCAGCTGTGGAACATGTAGTCATTAAATTAGTAATATGCACCATAAGAATTAATCTTTGTATGATGTATTGGTATTTTGGTAAATGCTTTTTCAGAGAATGTGTTCTATGCCCCAAAGACCTATTGGTTTGAGATGACACACACAAAAAAGAATATGGGAAAGAAGACGTCATATAATTACTATAAGTATATTTTAAATTACTGCTGTAAGAGAAATGATAGGGTATTTCAACATGTGATATTCAGATAAAAGCAGAAGACTGGGCTTTCTGTAGTTGTCTTAGAAAGCAAACATTTAAAGAGACTGTGTTTAAAACATAACATAATACCTAAAAATAAGTACATTTGTAGAATTTGAAGGGCTTTGAGAGTAGGGGAGGGTAGGAAAGTTTTCACACCTATTAAAGTTGCTTATTTTAGTAGAGACTACAGTGCATTTCTCTTCACTTTGAAATGCCTGTTTGTAGTCAGGAAACTCAAATTGTTATTTAGCAAGGAAAGTTCAGAGTGAAACACTCAATATAAACTGAATCATCACCACCACTTGTATATAGCCTTCAAATGGCAGGACATACTTACACTGTCAGGACATTCAGGCTGGATGCCCAACATCATCCATGCATTGTTTGCAATCTCACTGTACCACAGAAGATTTTTGTGACTGTAGGATTGTTGACATGAAGCAATATTCCTCAGAAAACTCAAGTTAATAAATCACTGGTTTCTTTCCCTCCTCAATCCTTTAAAAATAACTGACCTAGCAAAGCTTCTTCATCCCAGAGAGTATTTTGGAATCTGTTGGTAAATTTGATTATAACGTCTTTACTGAGCTATTAAAGGTGAGCTAGTCCTGACATTTAGTATAGAGCACCTAATGAAATGGATAGAATTTAAAATATAGTTTACTTCATGATTAATCATGACACTTATGTGGCCAGGAAGGTAGTGCTCAATGCCACACCAAGGACTTAAGACATTATCAAACTTTTACAGAATCAAAAAATATTAACCCACGCCGGTAAAGCTTCAGATTTGATAATGAAAAATTTAATATTAACACTTTTCAAAACATTCTCAACCTCTTCTAGAGCTATTTTACCTGTACTGTGAATATAGTATTATGTTTCAAATTAGCAATCTGCTAGCCATACATAAGAAGACACATATGTTTACAACAAATATTCTTGAGCAGGTCTCTGTCAATATCTTCAAGTAGAACTGTTTCACATTGCACAAATAGTTTTACTGGAACACAGTCTGAACCCAAATTCAGGTAGTCTAGGTAAATGTCAAAAATTCTAGTCCATCTCTCCTAATCACATCTACAGAACATCAGGCCCATCTAGGTTTATCGTCCCATTGAAAATAATTTCAGGGCACAGAGGTGCACAGTTATTCACAAACAAATTTCTTCAGTAATGATTTATTGTTTTATATGCCAACATATGGATAGTTCACTAATTACTGGCAACTTTTCACGTGTATTATAAGCTATCCCAATGAAGTCAATTTCAGAACTGTATTTGGGAAGTTACACACTTAGGTTATAGCTCTTCCTCATACTAGTGTAGTACTATTTATGATGGCAGATCCATGTGCTTTGGTCCTCCAAGCAACAAAATAAATGGAGAAAGTCTGGAGTTTATTTTAGAATTCTGAAAAGAAAAAACAGTCTGGAAAAATGGAGACCTTTGTAGATCTGAGGATATTTATGTCAAGGCATCTCTCCCCCAGACTTGCATAGCAACAGGAATTAATGGCCTAATACAATTATCATTATATTCCAAGAGAAAAATCCTATTACATTAAGTGAACAAGAAAATGAAAAAAGGACAGTTGTTTCACCTATTTATTCCTGCTGTAGAAGAGTCATGGTCTAAGGATGTATTGAAAGACCAGAGCACATGTTTCATAAAAGTAGTGCTGATGAAGTCTGATAACACATCTAAACATCTGAAAAATAAATACAGCTCTGTAAACATTAAGATACCTCTGCATTATGAACTATGTATTGCTTAAGATAGGAGCTAAAAAGCCTTTGATTTGAAAGACATAAAAAAAAAAGGAAAAGGAGTTACTCTGCATTCTCTAGGGTGTCAAAACTATGTTTCATTCACTAACTAGTAGAAGACAACACTGATAGTAATACTGTCTGCAAAGGCAGTAATTCTATTTTTTCGAACGTGTTTTCCAATAAGTGAATGCAGTACTGGCTTGCTAATCCTGAAGACGACCGTTTGCTTCATTGCTTCCTACTCACCATCAAAGTAGTGCAGAAACAGGCCAGTTACAGGAATAAAGTCCCCAGTGCAAATGTCTATAGAGCCTCAAGTGAAGCCAAGAATTCCCCATGGTGGAAAGTTCAAACCACTCACTGTCATTTGTTTCAGTCAAACTCAGTGCTGAATAAAGAGCTGCATGGGCAGGCAGAACACAAAATTATGTCAGTGAGGCTGAAAGCAAGATTTGGGTTGAAACATGCCATGGACCACACCACATAGCTCTTTTTATATGGAAAAAGTTGATCATCCTCAAAACTCCTAAATTCATTTTCTGATGAGAACTGCAGAAAAATACATAATTAATTTTATTTTTGAATAGTATAAACAGGGGGAAATTTTCTCCTTTGAATTTTTATGTTTGTACTTTTTTCTTTCATCCTCCTTTGCCTGCACCCAGAGCAGAAATTTTGGAAATCATAGAATCATAGAAATAAACCATCTCAGTGTGATACTGTGAAAAGAATGAGGTGAGACAGTACATAAACTGCCAGAAGAGGCTTTCTCCACATGACAAATCTTTTTTTCAGTCAGACATACAGCACCTGCACAAGAATGACACATGCCTTTGAAAAATTGTGTGCTGTACGAGCACGCAAAGGAAGATAGGTACTGCAATTCATCATGCTGCTTTTCCATTTTATCTTCCTTGTAAAGCTAATGGGACTGCTCAGGAGAATACAGGGTGGAGGTTCGGAAATTAAAATGATGAGCCTTTTTTCACAGGGGGATGAGGAAGGCAAGATTTCCACCAATACTTGTAATTGCACAAAGAATGGGAAAAAATGAGTCAGAAGGAAATACATATAATTTCTGAAGAAGAAAGCTGACATGAATTTTAAGAAATGATTTACCAATTTATTGATTTACTCCAGAAGTTGTCCCATCCCAAAATGTAAGACATTTGAATCAAAAGGTTTATTTTTAAAAAATCCGAAGCTATTAAAGTTGTTAAAATGTGACCCAAAATGTGTACAGTTCTTATGTAAGGACAAAACTCAATTGTTCTTACACATTTTACTTTCTGGTTAGGTTTTCTGTATTTTTACATTTTGTAATGTGTTCCAAATCTCTTCTTTCTGCTCTCTCTTCGTATCTTCTTTTTTTTCAGCAGCACTCAATCCATTATATTTTCTGTTCTAATTCTATCCTGTTGCATTCCCTTTCTTTTTTCATTTCATTGTTCTGCCTTGATTATCTCCTGACTAAATCTACATCCACATTCCCCCGTCAAAAGCATACTTGCAAAACCTGCATAAAATTTGCTCTTATTACTTTAGTGAAACTGTTTTACTCCTTGATGGCACGAAGCACTACAGTTTTGGATCCGTCTATTTGGAACAATGTTATGAGAAGGACCACAGGTCTATTAATTTCCCTAATGCTAAAATAAGTTACCAGTCAGAAACAAACTGCGTTCAAAGTATTACTTCCAGGTGCATGTCCTAAGTGGATATTTAAGCTTAGGCAGGAAGGCAGCAATTGGTGCCTAAGTATCCTGTGAATTTAGCCATACGTCTTCTATGTAAGCATACAATTTAGCATAGTGAGACCAGTTATTTACATGCTGCTAAAACTGATAAAAGGGAAAATATGAACAAAATAGCATTGCCATTGAATGTTTAACAATTTAAAAGGGGTAAATATATTGTTAAATTAGTTGCTCATATAGTCAATTTCTGTTCAGGCCTCAGGATGAGACTACAACAGACATAATAAAAATGCCATTCTTCACAAAGGGCATGTCTCTGTTCTTATTCTTTTCCCAATGTATTTTTCTACAGCAGATGTACAAAATATTTTTTCTTAATTATTTATCACTTTTAAGAGGTACCCTACTTTTGGAAAAAAAAAAGCAATTCTATATTATACTACTAGCAATACTATGAAATCTCAATAATGAAATCTATGTAATACTTCCAGATGAAAGATTCAACTAGAAATTAATAATCAAATATTGATACATATCGCTATATCTTCAGTTAATGAAGTTTTACATAACTGCTATTTTCTTATATTTGGTGTCAAACAGCCTTGTTTAAAAAGTCTTGAAGAAGCAGTGGTATTCAAGGTTGTCTTTATCTGTCCACATGCCTGAAAGGATGCTAATGTGTTTGACTGAATTCAGCGTGTGATATGACTGACGAGTCCAATGTGCCAGTGTATAGACCTTCAATATCTTTCTTTCTCATATGTCACTCAATATTCTTCTCCTAACGTCCTCACTAAACACACTTCCTTCCAGCCTATATTCTGCGATAAGTTGGACTGGATATAGAAGAAGACTCCCTATACAAGACTCAGTTTGGATCTAACTTCAAGTGCTTTGCATCAACGAAGGAAAAGAAATGCCTTAGGCAGCTGAACTGAGCTAAGCTTTACATTTCTTCTTTGTATTTACAGTGCCAAATTGCTGTGAACGACAGCACCAAATTCACATGGGGTCTCTAACACAGGGGTATAAGAGCTGGAGAGATAACAGTTGTGAACAGGGAATGGGGGACATGCAAGAAGGCTTCAGATCATTACGTCTACCAATTAGCAAATTAATAACCAACCATGCAATAAAATAAGCACATCAGCTTTACATTGCTCTCTGGATTTGCCTGATGTCCTTAGTTTCTTTCCTCAGTATCCCCATCTATACAACCTATACATCTGCACAACTTCTACACCTTACTGGTAGTTTGTCTGGCAAGATATATGTTACACCTACTAAGGTAATAATCAGATTAGATACATATAGCTGAGACAAAGATACATACCGGAGACAAAAGGTAGCCTTTTATGACATGTTCTTAACCCAATGGATTAACAGTTGCTATTTAATTCTTTTTTGTCAACTATATGGTAGAGTACACTTCTGGAACTGTAGTTGTAAAGCGATGAGTTAATGAAGTTCTCCACATGTTTTAACTTTTTATATCTACTAGGTAGACATTATGTCTCTAGCCACAGCTTCTAGAATCCTGTTTGAGAAATTATACTAATTAAATTTCAATAGAAATTTCAGTAAAACTATTCAGAAATTTCAGTAAAAATATTCAGAAAATATTCAGAGTTTCAGTTGTGATTCCAGCTACCAAGCGTGTATCAGCTGAGAAAAGCTTGCTATAACTTTGCTCTAAAATATGCAGACAATTACTAGGAAACATTAAACCAAATTATGCATAAAACTGAGTTTAATGTAGTATTTTAATATTATCTCAATGTGATATTTTAATAATACATTAATGAAAATTGGGGAAAAAAATGAAAAACATATGACCTAATATGAAGAAGCAAGAACCTGGATGGCAATAACCGTGTAAGAGGTTAAGACTAAACATGTATTTAGTATTTAAAATGTGAGAGGGCCAAAATGCCTCCAGGCAGTTAGAAATAAGCTTAGGATTCAAACAGGGACAATTTGGTGCAAACTGCACTTTTAATGTTTATCGAATGTGTGTAAACATGCACACACAGGTACTTAAATTTGTCATTTTTTTAATCTAAAGCTATTGCCCAAGAAACATGCAAAAGCACATACAAAAATAACTAACTATAACTAACTAAAAATAACCAAGGGTAAGGGGCATCATTTAACTTTAATCTCCTGTCAAGTGCCTACCCATCTATCATGGATAGGTGGAATGCAAATTTAATTAAAAAGACTGCAGCTCTGGAAATTATTATCATTTATTCTATCTCATAATTGTGCTTCAGATCAGAATAAAAACTGTAGACAGAATATGTATGTAAAAATTGATTGTTTTAAAAAAATCACATAAAAGACCTTTCCTATATCGCATATATTTGTATTTTTATTCTCAGATTTATTATCAAGTTATTTTTTCTTCAACCAAAGAGCTCTGTAAACACATAACTTGAATCAATAAATTTTGGGTCAAGCTAAATTTTAGCTTGACTAAATAAGTTTTAAGCTCAGAGGCATATTTTTATATAATTTTATCTCCAGAAACTTTCACTATAATTATTATTTTAGTAACTAGGACAACGTTTTCAGTGAAGGGTTCCTACGGGGGATTTTTTTCATTTAGTCAGTGTGTCTAGGTTCCATGCATTAATCACTTTTAAAGACAGACAAATCTGTTCAAAGTAAATGGATGAAAATGTAAATGGGATATTAAAATCTTCAGAATGTTTTTAAGACTTCATTAGTGCTTTGAATAATGCAGTCATATCAAATACTTTTAATAAATAAAAACAATTTCCTTAACCTAGATTTTCTTTATTTTTTTTAATTCTGACCTCCAAATTAAATTAGGCTGATGACGCAGTACTCCCTTCAAATCTGGCTGCCATCTTCCCTTAAACTTGGGTACCCATTAACTGAATTTTTTGGCAAAGATCTAGAACTCCCAGGGGCACTATATGCTAAAATAATCTTGCACAATCCACGGTTAAGCGTAGATTTCTGTTTACCATTATTTATTGTAATACACGTTCTAATTTCTGTTCTAAAAAGACATGAACACAGATACTTATCACTATCCTTGCATTTGGAAAAGTAAACAGTTTCTATTGTATTCTGGTTGCATAAACATAATATAGTATGAAGATTAAATTCATTTTATTTGCTAAGTTAAATTAATTTTATTTGTTAAAGATATTATTGCTTTATTTTTACAGGAAATTGAACTAATCTTTACTTTATTTCAGCAATTCCAGTCTTTAAAAAAATGGCAGATTTTTATAAATATTGTAGTTTTCAGCAGTTTAACTAGCATAAATTTGAATTATTGGCACAATAGACAAAAACAATTCAATACAAACTAACTGAAAACAAATCTATGCAGCTTCCCTTTCTAAAGTACTAGCTCTTACTGTTAGTGTAACCTTTATTCAGTTGTTGAATTGCCACTGAGCACTGAATTATAGCAAGAACTTTTACAGCCATTTTTAAATGTATGACAGCAACCCTTTAACATCATTCGTCTATCTTCACTGGCATTTCCTTTTGGTTTATTCTAATATGATAAAGGGACCTGATAATGTGATTCATCTCACTCGTTTATACTGCTAAATGTTTACAGCATATAAACTAGAAATTAGTATATAAACTTATTTCTTGACTGGAAGGAGGACATATGTGTACCTGTGTATTAATGCTGGATACTACACCCAAGGAATGTTACTCTAAGTTTTATCCAGTTAGGCATGGCTGGATATTAAAAACCTTAAAAATAAAATTAGCTTAATTTAAACCACGTGTTTCTGGAAATGCCTTCTGTTTGATTCATATTCACTTAGTTGTTCTGAAGGGCATCTGCAGTTGCATAGGTGTAAGTAACGTTGCTGGATTTTTTTTAAAGTTAAAAATACTAATCAATTAGCAGACTAAATCTTTTCATCTGTCTTTTTTTTTTTAATCTTCCAATGATTATTGACCATTTTTTCTGGGTTTGACTTCAGAGAGACACAAATACTGCAGAGCAAATCTTCTGTCACTTTTGCTGTGACTTTGTTTTTTAAGTATGTACATAAAGTGAAAGCCCATGGTATGAGCAGGGCAGGCATTATGATCAAATGTGCTTAAATTTATTCCATCTGACAAGTATCTGGATTTGGGTATTAAGTTTCTTAAGAGAACTCATCTTCAGAAGATTTTTTTACGTTAAAGTGTTGTGGGGTAGTTTTTTTGAGGGACAGAGGGAAGATAAAATATATATTTTTAAGGAAATTTTTTATTCTCCCATGAAAATGTTAAGAAGAGGACTTGATACTACAAATCTAGACTATTTCTGGAAGAGTCTGTACTAAGGAAAGTTGAAGGAAGAAGAGGAGGTTGTTTTAAAATCCTTGAGAACGACTGATACACACTACCTGAAAGACAGCACTTGAGGCTATACTGAAGTTAGTCAAAAAAAAGAATGTAAGTTATCTATCTAGGGAATAATGAGAAAGAATTCCAAAGGTGGCAATTCAGAAAAGAAATAAAAATTAATTGAAGTAAAAACAAAAATGACATTAAAGTTAAAAAAGTTATAGAAGTCTTTCTTTTATTTACCCCCTCTTATTCCTCTCTTGCCTTATTTTAGTTCAATACTTTCTCTGCTTGAGTATCTTTTTCTTCAAAATAAGAGCAGCTATATAAATATTAAGAATATAGAGACTTCACTGAAAGAGCAATGTCCTTCAGTATCAAATAATGGCACTTTTTCTTCTGTTTTGCTGGTTTTAAGTTAGTGGTGCTTTAAAGTACTTTTTAATATATCCGATTTACACTGGTGTGAGATGTAACCACGCAGGATAAGTGCACTCAAAATAGTATTAGACAAGAGTAGCATGAGGAAAATCATGTCTGCCAATCCAAAGATGAAAGGCAATAGCACCTTCACATTACTACAATAGTTAAAATTTTGCTTGACACAGCATTGACTTTCATTATTAAACTGAAATGTCAATCTTATTCTACTGTTTAAGAAATAGACATACTCTGTCCTGGACACGTGATCTGAAAGGCCCCTGACCCTTGAGAATGTTCTCTCCAAAATTTCTGACAGTGGCTGATGACCTTTCCAAACAGACTGGTGGTCCTAGTTCTTGTCGGATGGATTATTCATAGCATTGAAACCCAAAAAGAAAACCTCAAACAATTCCAAGTTGGATCTAAACGGAATGTGTTTTTTGGAAGGAACATGCAGGCTCAAATGATGTCTACCTTCAAAGACTGTTTTTCTGGATGTCAAGAGGTAGCCAGTGGAGACAACACCTCTTTTACAGAAAGAATCTGAAGCTTTAGAGGTCAAGGCTCTTATCAAACTCAAAAAGCAGTGGATTTAAAGAAACATTGCTGTCACTCAACTACGATTGTGATTTTTTTTTTCAGATGTTAAGATCCTGATTTTCAGCTTGACCCTTACTGGTCAGAGGCTTCACTCAAGTGCGTCAAATGGCGAGTGTGTCTGGGCTGCCTGTTCTGAAAACCACATTTACAAAGCATTATTTTTCTGAACAAGTTTTTCAAAGAAAACATGCAAGAACTATTACATATCTTTGTTCATTATGCTTTCTTGAAGAGAAATAAAAAAAAAAAATTAGAAATGTGGCCTACAAGTAATCACATATGGTAGAAATGGAATCAATTCTTAACATGCTAATTATGTACACAAATAAAAAAAATTATTTTGAACTTTTAGCTGTTAAACAGAAGCATAAAACTATGCTGATATTCATGGGTACTTATCTTGATCTTTCCTAATTTAAATTTAGAAAAGGCTTTTAATTTAAAGGCTCTTAATTTAAATTTAAAAATTTAAATTTTGCCCAAATATTTGTAAAAATATTCAAACAAGTATCAATATCTAAACATCAAGCATGAAGTAGTTTCATATCTAGGTAAGGCATTCATTTAAATTAGCCCAAAAAGTACATGAAATCTCTGTTGATTGTAATAGGCCCCGGTTTGGCAAGATACTAAATTTAAGCACTATTAGACTACATGAAATGATCCGAGACAGACGAATTTCACGATTATTCAGCGGGAGCAATTCAGTAGTTGTTAATTGCTATCAGGGGACAAAGAGACCATGCCTCTCAAATGGGCAGGATCTCCTGGGGAGAAATACTGCTAGCGTAAGGCCTTTTCTGCACACACACTGATTAAATGAACCAATTAATTAAGTACTCACATGTGAATTACCATGTGCCCAGAGTTAGGGGGAGCATTCAGCTAGAGTAGCAAACTGAGGAGGCAATTGCAAGTCAGGACAAGAGCCATGGCAGGTGTCAGAGCCTTCCACCACCGGGAGAGCTAATTTCCTCCATCATATCCTTTTTCTCTGCTGACCAAAGGGAAAGCTAATGAGCCTGCTACTCTCTGTATTACATACAAATAAGTAGCAAATAAGTACTCCTCTTTGAGTGGGTTCATGGCAATAATCATCATGTCATTGATAATTACTCAGTTACCAAGTCAGAAATAAACTCCTGAAGCTGTCTGAACATCTATGCATTTCTGAAAAACTGTTCTTCCACCCTAACCTACCTTGACCAATATAATTAGCTCCAGAACAGCTTTTTCCCATTTTGCCATCACTTATAAGATCTTCTGAAAAAATTAGTCCTCAATCTGTCCAAAGTCTATTTACATGCCAAAACTGTTCTCTGAATCATTCCTCTTTAAATCTACCTCCCAGCTTCTCCCTCCTGTAACATTTTTTCATCCATCATAGACACATATTAATGGCTTTTTATGAATATCAAAAAGTTGATTTTCCATATTCTTGGTCAGGGAAGACCATACAGAGGTTTGGGACAAATTCTTGGTTAATGTAATTTTCCTCATAGAAATTAGGAATAAAAAAAAATGCCACAGGCCTACCTGAAAAGGTTTTTTCCATTACAGCACTTGATATTACAGATAGTCAGATCCCAAAACATCTAAAATTGAGAAAACCTCACCTCATCTAGGTTGTTTGTAATATTTTTTTTTGGCTTATTTTAGAAGGCTGAACCAGAATATCACAATTCTGATAGCTATCAGCCTTTATGTTGCCACCCAATCTGATCCTCAGACAGCTAATATGCATTTGTTTATATCCCAGCAAAACATATGGACTTAATATCTAGTACTGATATTTACCTCCCTAAAGTACTTATTATGGAACAAATCATACCTTCTCTCAGATTTTGTTTTAAGGGTTAAACCCAAGATATTTTAGTGGTACATTTCTGCACCTATTAATGGTTAAATCCATCTATTTTGAAAACAAGATGACCAAAACATTACTTAATATTACAAGTAAGGTCTCTATACTGGTTTGTGGATTTCCTTTTCTCTCCTGGAAATATATTAGCTACACAGTCTTGGATTGTATCATATCGGAAACCTATAGCCATTCTGTGATTGACTACTGCACCTCAGCTGATCAGCTCCCAGCTTATTGCAGAAATGCTTGTTATTAGTCCCCTAGGGTACGACCTTCCATGCTGTGCTATTGAATTTCATCCCATTTCTATTACTTGAGTCTTCAGGGTCATCCAATATACCCCTTGGCTATTTCACTCAACTAATGATCCCAGCCTTCATATTTTTCTCTTATTCCCATTTCTGTGACTTCTTCCATCCTGCCCAGCAGTTCCTGACCCAAAGACTTGCCTTTTAGTAAGGCCTAACACTTCTAATTCAGGTCAGTTTTTATGCTAGAAAATTCCCAGAACATATACTGATGCCTCACACACATTTCTGTCTCAATATTCTCACCTATTTTTACTGAGGGAAAAAATAATGACAAAAAAATTCATATGATTCTAATAAATTACATAGGAATGAGGTTTTTTCCCCTCTTCTCCAAGAAATAGAATTTGAGAAACAGAAGACAAGCTATTAGAGAGCAGCAATCCATGTGTCAGTATGAGTTTAAATATACTCACTGATTAGATCTAATATTATCTTTGAATACAACATTTCTTATTTAAGAGTAAAACCATTTTATAGAAGTTTTACACTGGGAAATCAAGGTCATAAATACAAGATGCAGAGATCAATAGTCTTACTTAAACTTTATTTACCTGTCAGGAAACTGTGACAGTATGATTCTATGACTATTACATTTCTTTGCTCAGCTTGAACCCAGGCAGGTAAATATTTATGCGTAGAATATTCCTAATTCCAAAAACATAGCATTTTCATAGTTTGACCTTGTTTAAATATTCCTACTTGGAGAATGCCTATGCAATTAAACACTTCATAATAATCTGTGTTACACTACTCTAAAAAGCTCCACAATGTGTGATAAGCAGCTAACTCCTCCTCCCAACTAAGGACATTTCCTTTTTTTTTTCTCCTTCTGAAGAGACAGTCTTGTGAAATTTTAATAACAGCACAAACCAACTGATCTTCACTACGAGACATAGCTAATGTTCAAAAAACTGTGACTAGCCCATGATAAAGCAGTGAATTTATATCAGCCTTCTACATTATTTAATTTCTTACCTACTGTTAACAATGATCCTGCAGGTATCCAAAATATTCCAGCTAGTGTAAGACAATGAGAAATGTCTAGCATACAAATATTAATTTTCTGAAGTGCTTAGCATAACATTACAATATTTAATGGACAATCAGTTTAAGTGAAGTTAATGATATAGATTGCAACAAAACTGTAATGATTAAAGCCAAGTTAAAGACAAATAAGACACAGAGGCATCAATTCAGCTCTGTGTCAAAGTACTCCCTATTTAACAAGAATTCCTTCACTGTATTAAATAAATTAGAATAGCAATAGTGCCTAGAGGTCCTGATCTCATGTCAAAACTTATTGTTCTATGAATAAATTTAATGAGAAAATAGTTGCCCTTCTAGAGATCTTAAAGTTGCTACTGTTTTCTCTTGGGTGTAGAGATGGTTTCGTGTTTTTGAAGTCATCTCCATTCATAATTCATCCTAAATTTAATATTTTTCAAACAAAGAAAGAAGGAAATAGAAAGTCTCTCTTTACAAAGAGCATGTAAAGGCATAATAGTCCCAGATCTACTTTAAGTTTTTTGTCTGTTTCAGTTCAGATTAAGTTTCTTTCCCAAAGCCAAACAACTTTGCCTCACCTAGGCCTAGCTTCATGCTGTATTTTAAAATCATAAGCATACTTTAACCCAGTAAACACATCCTAAATTTTAAAGCGTGACACCAGTTAGTTTATGTGAGCTCCTCATAAATCTAGCAGAGGCTACACTGTCTAGCACTTTCTCCTGTATCTCTTACAGGTTGTCTCAAAGTAGGCTATCAACCTACTAAAGTTCCATCTTCCAAACAAATGTGAGCATACAAATCTGGTTAAGTGTGATGTAGCTCACAGATTTACATATTTTTTCCTCTCTCTCATCCCTGCTTTATCTTATCTCTTTTTCTTTCTCTCTCAACAATAAAAAATCTGTATGACTTCATACTTCTCTCAATCAAGAAATTAACATTTCCCAGAAGGATTACATATTTGGCATCTAGTATGAATGCCACTTACCATACTGTACCTATCTTTGGATAGGCAGAGTTAACCTATCCAAGCAAGGAAAACATCATCTCCTGTATATTTGGGAAAAAGACCCACTCAAGTTCTCTAGCTAGCGCAAGATCACATGCAGCAAATATCAATAAGAGGTATAGTTTAAACTAACAATAAGAGTTAGGAATTCCTTATCTCACTAAGCTAACCTATACTTACACTGTTTTCAGCTTATAGTTCCCTACATACATATATATATACGAATGAAAAATACTTTCAGCCACAATGGTAAAAATCTGATATCTAACATGAGTTTATATAAAAAATGAATTTGGGGAATACATTATCTAAAAGGAAGACTGGTTTTGACTGTTTCTGGAACAACTCTGAATTTCATAGATCCTTCAAATGCACCTTTTACCCAAACAGGTGAAAATACAATAAAGCAATTAATTCAGACTAGAACTAGCAATTATGCTCAATTTTTATCTCAGATTCAACAAAAAGATCTGACTTATTAAGTATGTCCTTTTCAACATAACAGGAATAGTGGATGTTTTTGAGTTTAATGAAGAAACCAAGGCGGCTGCCACTATTGCTACAGTATAAGTTTTATTATGGGACACTGTTGTCTATCACATATTCTGCAATATCCTGCCATGATTCAGACTTTCACTGTGATAAGAAGGAAAGCTAATGTTTTTTAAGATTACTAACTAATAAGGTAGAATTTGAGTATGCTACAAGTCACAAATGGCAAATAATGCGTTATATTAGAATGTCCATTCCGTTTTTCATAAGCTCTTCTCACAGTTCTCCTACATAAACTCCTCATCTCCTGCATGCACTTGCTTTTCATCCTAGCTAAGTTTTTTGGGTTTGTTTTTTTTTTCTTATTTAAATTAGTTAAAAATATTAATGTACTAGTGCAAAGTAGTAAAGATGACTATAACCTTAATTATAATTAGTTAGGCATAAAGACTAGCCACAGCTGGGTGACCCTGCTGTCCTAGAGAACAGCATAGTCAATGAACTGAAAGGAAATGCTTTCCCCAGGTGCTTTGGAAGATGTCATGATCTCTTCAACATGATGAAGCTAATAGGCTTATGGAGATCAGGGCAAAAGCCAGTTATGGTGTTAAAAGGTACAGCCATCACAGTTTGAACTTTTAATCTTGAAGAAGTTACAATTTTCTCTCCTCATGGCTGCCATAAGGACATTTGAATGCAGGCTTCATATTATTCAAGTTAAACTAGTGAAGAAAACCTTAAGGTCACTTGATAACAAGTGGAACCATTTTGCAAGCGAGCAATCCAGCATTCAGTGCCTTCTGATCCTAGTCTCTGAGACCGTAAGTTTTAGAGATCTAAGTATTCCAGAAGAAAGCTTTCTACCACAGAGAGAAAGGTGACTCTTGCTCATTCTTCTGGTTCGCTACCAAGTGTCAAATATTACAATGCTACCACACCTAATCTCAGATACATACAAAGCATTTATCTAAGATGTCAGGGTAAAATTCCACCTGCTCACCATGGCATAGATGAAACCACAGGTGAAATTCAGTCTCATTTAACAGATGTTTTCTGTCCCTTCCTGGTCAGTTTTTCCTCCAGGCAGGGAAAGTCTATTGTGAATGGATCTAACCTCCAAACACAGCAGCTGCTGATTCAGGGTCTGTAAAGAGCCCAGTAACTGATTTTAACTCTTGCCAGTTCCCCGTTAGAAGTCATTACTGGGACAGAGACCATTGCTTTACTCATACAGCCTCCCCTCCCTGCCCTATTTCAAAGCAACTTGAAAAAAAGCTATGAAATCTGCAGAAATCTTGCATTACAAATAACTAATAGCATGCTGCTAGGCTATGCTGTTGCAGCTAGCAGTTACTACTACTTCTTGGAAAACTCTTTAAAGAAACAGTTCTTGACACCATTCTTCCAATTAACATAACTGTAATTAATTTTCATAGCTGACTTTTTTAGACTGCTCTGTTCCTAATTCATTCTGTGTTGTTACTGGGGCTTCCAGTTATGCCCCAAGTCATAATTACCACAGCCGCCAAGTAGCAGTAGACCCTTGTTGTTTAACGTGCTAGCGCTCAGCCCTCCAGTGGGCTGTGCCCACTGCCCAGCCAAGATCTTCCCAGACAAAGGAAGAAACTAATGCCACCTTTCTTCCTCCTCCCATCTGAATTTTAAGAAAAAGACACCTGTATCAGTTTATTTCCGTGTTCACATGGATGCCGTTGATGAACTGTCTTGCAGAAACAATAGTGTATAAGGTCAGGCTTTCTCTGCAAAAAAGCTCATGTCAAAGTGACAACAGCCCTGGGAAGTCAGGTCTAACTGAACCTTTTCTTTTTGCTTTAAATGGTACTTCAAATATCAGAAGGCTATCAGGCACCATTAACATCATTCTGTAATAGAATGATGTTAATAGTGATAAGCTTCTGATGACGCAGCATATTTTCCAGGTCAACTGTTTTGGCAGTTTCTTGCAGTGTTACATGGAGCAAGCCAGTACTGAAAATGAACAAAAGATAAAATCATATTTGTTACACATGTGCTCCTTTGCCACACTATTAACTTACAATATGAAGTTAAAGGGCAGCTCATAATTACTTTTAGACAAGGTCTTCATAATGGCTCACACTATGAATGTTTCACTGAAAGGTTTATATTTATGTAATATATAATGACATAAAGAAGTTTATGTAAAACACAGCAGAAGACTGGCTTTGTTGTGTCTTAGAAAAAGATTAATCTACCTGGTATAAATCAAAAGTCTCACACTGGTGATAAATCAACTGTTAGAAAGATAAAATTAGTTACAGGGAAATGGAAGATTAGCAGCGAGTGAATTTAGCTGCTGGTAAACTACAAAAGAGTTGAAGAAAAAAGCACATACATTAAGTCAGACAACTGTGTGGTTATTTATCTTCATACCTGCAAGCTAAGATAGGCATAAAAGTTGGTATTCTGAAGTTAACACTAGTTTACCAGAGTATAGCCTTGTGCAGATCCATTAAGCTCTGTTATATCCCCAAAAGAGGGGAGACCACATCAGGCAAGTAGCCAGAACAGCACATTGCCTTGACCGTGACTCTGCTTTTCAAAGTCAAGCTGAGTATGCAAAAGATCCACCACCACTACTGGTCAGGGTCAGCTTTTCATTCTTCAGAAATGTTACACCCACTCTGCACAAGGATCTGCCCACAGACGTCTGTATGCTAATCATTTCCAGACTGGGTGATTGCAACCCACGATTATTGGAGCTGAAACAGAAGAACAGCATCCAAGTTCTTTCATGTATCGGTGGTATAGTGCTCTGCTATCCTCTGTGACCCTGCAGCAAACTTGCTAGCTGCAGGATCCAAGGTAAGAATCATTCTTCCTTCCCAAATCTTTAGGGTTGATGAGATTTCCTCAGAAATTTAATGATAAAGAAACCCAGAAAGAGGCTTCCAAGATCAATAAATAAACTTGTTTAGTAAAAGAAATAATGAAAGGCTTGATATATACAGAGATATGTATTGGCTTCCTCCTCTAAATAATGGGGCCAACAATGTTTCCGTGAAGTACCTAGAAAACTTCACTTTTCTGGGGGCGAGGGACTGGAGGGACTGGATTTTTTGGTTTCCTTTAAAACACCAAAGGATCCATCACCAAGATTTATACAGTTCTTCATTAAATGTATTCTCACCAACCTCAAAGAAGAGTCTTCATCTTTTATCTATGCTCTCTCTTCTGGCATGTTTTTTGAAAGACAAATCTGCAGCACACACATAAATATTTCCGTTATTTGAAAAGAATGTTACAGATGCTTTCTTCTAAAACATATGATTTATATGACTGGTCTAATTTAAAGCCCACACAGAAGAGTGAAAAATCAAATTCATAGACGATAAAGAAGCCTAGAACAATTATACGAAAATTGTAGACATAAAAGTAATCTGTTCTCATGCCAACCTGCCCAAACTTCTTCTCATTCTTTCCTATACTCTGCTTTTGAATTCTCCTCCTTATCAAATTTCCTAACTTTTGCTCTTGCTTCCTCCTAATTTGTATCAGACCTGTTTTACCTTCTGCTGTAATGATATTCCAGGACTATATGCACCAAAACAAACAAACAAACAATTTCATTCTAAGATCCTTCCTCTACTCCTTTTTTGTGATTCTTCCTCTAGGAGTTATATTTTTGTCTTTCCGTTAATTATTGGACATCTGGGAAAAAAATTAATCAAATTAAAACATTTTAAACTACATATTTTCCACTTTCCTTGGATTTTCCAAGGCATGCTTGTCTTCCCTTGCTGGGTGACCATTAAGAACCATATTTGCAGTATTTACAGTATGTTTCCAGCATTTTTAGTAGTCATTGAGACGCTGGAGATAGAGAGCCGTAACTATAGATAGATATTATCTGCATATGTATTATATATAGACACAAGTTGGTATTATATGTATTATAATACAAGGTTATTTGTTAAAATGACAACATAATTTCCCTACTTGATACAATAGCTATTTCTTTCAGGCATAAATTGATGTATGCAAAAAAATTACAACACAGTCATGATAACCTGGGAAGAAAGAGCAAATGTTGCACTAACTGGCACAATCTTGCTGAAGTTTAATAAGCAATAATGGTATAATACTGAAGAAATGGATCCTGTGTATTTACTAAATTTAGTACAATCCCTCCGTATTACAGAGAATATAGCAACATTGCAGACTTCATTATATAAAACCAGATATTTACTTTCAACATGCTTTTTTTTAATTTTGCCTTTTTTTTTTTAAGTTACATATATATATATTTGCAGTCAAATCTCTACTGATCCAAACCTTCCCAAGGGAAATATATCTAAAACTTATCCTTTGTGAGCTTTCTTTTGTTGGTTGCTAAAACCAGCGTAATTTACAGAAGTGACCTTCCAAGTGATATTAGCAATCCTCATGGGGCTGCCAATATCTGTATATTTGCTTTGATCTAAGCTTAATATGCCATGGATTCTAGTACTCCTCATGAAAACTAACTGAATTATTTTATGTAGTGCTTGAATCATTTTATATGCATAGGGATTTACTCACAAAAATCTTAAGTCTATATAACCCTCTAAAACACCCAGCTTTCAAGTTGTTTTGTTTAAAAAATTTGAAAATAAACAATAGCGCTTAAAAAAAAGCAGAGATTTTTTTTTTTCAAACTACATGAGGTCTGATCATATAACACAAAAAACCAAAGTACTTTTAAAGTAAAAGCACATCTATTTATGAAACTTCAATATAAATGTATGATTATAATTTCATAGAATCACAGAATCATAGAATGGTTTGGGTTGGAAGGTACCTTAAAGATCATCCAGTTCCAAACCCCCTGCCCTGGGCGGGGACACCTCCCACTAGACCAAGTTGCTCAAAGCCACATCCAACCTGGCCTTGAACACTTCCAGGCATGGGGCATCCACAACTTCCCAGGGCAACCTGTTCCAGTGCCTCACCACCCTCAGAGTAAAGAACTTCTTCCTAGTATCTAATCTAAATCTACCCTCTTTCCATTTGAAGCCATTACCACTCATCCTATCGCTACATGCCCTTGGAAAAAGTCCCTCTCCAGATTTCTTGGAGGCTCCCTTATGGTACTGGAAGGCTGCTATAAGATATCCCTGAAGCCTTCTCTTCTTCAGACTGAACAACCCCAGCTCTCTCAACCTGTCTTCATAGGAGAGGTGCTCCAGCCCTCTGATCATCTTCGTGGCCCTCCTCTGGACTCGCTCCAACAGGTCCATATCCTTCGTATGCTGGGAGCCCCAAAGCTGGATGCAGTACTCCAGGTGGGGTCTCATGAGAGATGAGTAGAGGGGCAGAATCACCTCCCTCAACCTGCTGGCCACGCTTCTTTTGATGCAGCCCAGGATGTGGTTGGCTTTCTGGGCTGCAAGCGCACATTGCCGGCTCATGTTGAGGTTCTCATCCACCAACACCCCCAAGTCCCTCTCCCCAGGGCTGCTCTCAATCCATTCTCTCCCTGTATATAATGGCCTTTTGAAAGTGAATTTTTTTTTCCTCCCTTCTTAGCCCAAGTTTGCCACCATGTATAGGTGTTCCTGATGCTTATTTTGTCTTACTTTTTGGTAATTTCTGTCTCAAAGCTCTTTCTGGTTCCTAACTCTGTGCACATACATCTCAAATTCCCAGTTGAAACATGGTGCTGACCCCCATGCTCAGAAGTACTCCTACTTTTGAAATCTACTGATTTCAAGAAAAATCTTATTTGAAATATTAACTGCAACTCTTGAATGACAAATCACGTGTTATACGAAAGTAAATCAACTAGTAGGCAGCAGTCCTACGTGAGAAACATAATTTTAACTAAATTAATAAATCTGTTTAAGTGATTTGCTGGGTTGAGGCCTAAATACATCCCCACTGAATTCAATAACCATGAGCATTTGGATTAGTACTAGAGGATGGAAAAGTAAAACATTACATTTGATTTATTTGACTTTTATATTTTCTCAATACCATTTGTACATTACTTCTTAGGTAGTTCGATTTATGTGAAAGAAGTTTTGTGTCATTTTAAAGTAGGAGACACAGAAAAATTAGATTAGTCAATTCATTTGAGGGTAATTTTTAATGATGTGAGCTGAAGCAGAGTTTGCCGAATTTTTCTGAAACTTTGAAGAACCACTTTTTCTGCAGTTTCATGGTATATCTGTCAATTTGGAAGCCAACATAAATTAGTTTTCCCACTCAAAAGCTAGAAAGAAACTGAAAATACAGTTTAGAATGGAATTTAATTTCCTCTACCTAACTTAATGATTACACATATCCTAAATAAAACAGGAATACAAAGTCATATATCTAGTGTTTTATTATTACTTATGTTTTGTGTGCATACATATACACACACACATTCACACCCACATAAAAAGGTAGTTGGAAAGTATTCTTATTTTACAAAATTACTTAAAAATATGTGGTTTCTTTATCTAACGCAAACCTTACAGGAAAAAATTGTAACAATAAAGCCTATATGAAGAGTTATATAAGAAATACATTATATTTATGCATTTAATTGATAAAATAGAATACAGGCAGTATTCTGGCAGTACCTAGCCAGAAAACTTGGTATTTATGTCCTACACTTTACTACATGTCCTCAGAGGCACTGTGTGTGAAGTGGGGAAATTGCTTCTCTGCCAGGGAATAAAGTCTGCTGATGCCTCTTTTTTGAAAATGGTGTCACACAAATTAACAGATTCTTGGAGTAAGAGAGAATATAAAATTGTCCGTGAGGATAACTACCTCTCTAAGACACTTCCAGGATGCTGAGACAATTTTTTGTGAAAGCAAGGATGGTGAAAATGTGTTCTTCTTAGGTCAGAATATCAGCGCCTCCCATAGAGAAGAACTGGATATGCTTCAGCTCCTTTCCACTTATTATTCTTTAATTCAAAACAGAGATTGTTCAGATATAGCTTCTTAAGACATTACTTTATGTTCTGTTAAGTATGGTCCAGGTACTTGTAAGCATTGTCTAAGTCCAGGCTGAAGTTTAATTAGCCAAACCAAAACTGCGATTATCTTGCTGATTTTTAAGAGAGTATGTACACAAAAAGCCAAAAACTCCAACTGAGTAACAAGCCTGGTTATCTAAAAAGTGGTTAAAATGAAATCCTTCATGCAGAAAAATGCCAGTCACCCTGTAAATAGTTCAGAGAAATGGAAATACGATTATATTGACCTCAGGTTTTGTTAATTTTATTTCATTTTAGTTGCTATTATCTTTAAGTACTTTAAGTAAGTATGTCTTCAGGGCCTTTCTAGAGCTATCATGATGATTTAGTGTGTCAAATTACACCAGGACTGTTCCTGAAATGATCTCTCATTTTTATAATTGGTTGTAAAAGACTGCAATGATTTCACTTTCTCTATATCTAATTTTTCTCTGTATCAAATATTTCTTTTTTATTTCATTTGATAGACTATCATAACAACAAAGGATTTTTAGGAAAGGCTATTTTTTATGGTGTGTGGGGAAAAAAGTGAAAATGAAACAAAGTTACAATAAAGAAAATATTTTTGATGCACTTCTACAAATTCAGGAGCTGAGACAAGGTAGTTGTGCTTAAAGTAACCCTTAATGCTTTAATAACTACTGAACCTAGGCTTATGTATGGTTAATTACCAATAAAACTTTGCACAACCAGTTATTTATTTCTTTCCTTTTTTAATTTACCCCAAACAATTTCATTCATATTTTATTCTATTAATAAAATGGATTGATTTTGTGTAGAATCTTGGGTTGATTTCTCCCTCGAAATATTTTAAAATGCCTGAAAAGTTTAAAAAGCTAAGAATAAAGATGTTGAAAGTTTCTTCTCCTCTATGGATGCTGAAACAAATCCCATGGCAATAAGTACGTCTTGTGAAACCACCAGATTGCTGCCATTAACTTTCATGACAACCAGATTTTTGTGATTTTTAACTCCCCCCTCCCCTACTTTGTCATTAGCACAAGGCAACAGAATATTGGCAAAAATGAATCTGCTAGAGTGAAGCATAGCATAAGGGGAGGGGGAAGGAGGAAGGGGAAGACTAGCTGAATGAGGGTAGGTGAAATTTCTCCACTTCAGAAAGAAGAATTCATTAAATAACTGCTTAATGGAAGATGGATAAATAAGTAATCTTTAAAAAAAAAAATTATCCCACTTCTTTATTTTATGATTCTAAGCTATGCAATAGCACGACTTCAGCAAAAGAGTGTGTTGGGGCTTCAAAGCCTGTGACACTATCCTAGAAGGTATTACAAAACACAGCCTAATGCTTCTACTTTCTGTGTAATTCTCTAGCCAAGGGAACATTTTATATAAAAAGTGCATTTAAGAAAATGGAGTGTTGTTCACAGTTATCTGCAGAAGTGGATTCTTTAAATCAAATGAAAGAAACGTCTGCCTGGAGTCCTAAGTCAGATGAAAGACTTCAGAGAGCAGTTCAGAACTAACCGAGTATTGACTAGATGTATGTGGCTCACTCTTACAGTGAAGAGTTTTTCTAATCTCATTTGAAGGTACCTAACTCTCCCGATTTCGCCATATGGGGGATCTTTAATACCTGTGTCAGGGTTCTATTTAGAAAACTAGACAGAGAAAGCTAAGTTGAGCATCAATTTTTTTTTATTCAGCTACAGTCTCTAATCTCAGTAACACAGACTTGTCCTTTAAATGCACTGTCCTTCCATTTCCACCCCAGTGTCTGGGAGTCTGGGTTATTTATCTGCTCTTTGAACAAAGGTCTGTGTTGTATGAAATGCTTGCATAGTATCAACTATGCAGAACAAGAAAAAAAGCATTCATAAATAAATAGGGAGGAATTCTAACAATTTAACAAGGAAAAACCAGCAACTGTTATCCAAGGCAACAGAGTATGTTTTTTTTGAGACTTTGTTTTTCCCTCTGAATGAAAGAAAAATACATGTCCACCTTTTCATTCTGTCAAAGTGAATCATTTTTTCTTCCTGGACAAAGACAGCAAAGACTAACTAGAGTCTGTTCCACCGCTCTTTAATGTTCAAGCTCAGAGTTTGTTTGAAGTGCTGCACAAATGAATTCCTAAGAGCAATTGAACCACTACTGCTGAGGTGTGGTTTAGATCATCCAGTTAATTACTTTAAACAAAAAAGCTGGTTATTCAGCCTTTCCTTCCTTGTATATCACACTGTACCTGAAAATACAGATGATAATGAGAGTAAGATTTAACTGTTACTACATACTGATGAACACATTGACAGGTTCTTGTTGAAGTACAAAGCTGTGATTCCTGCTGCTGCAAGAACAGAAATGTGGTTCTGAATATTTGCAGTGATAATGTTTCTCTCCATCTTCTGCGACATTTCATTCTCACATATGAAGAAGAGATATTACCACTTTTTCACTTGCATGACTGAACATTGCATTTCAATAAACCATTATATACTTTGTCTGATCATGATTTTAACAAATAGCCAAGCTTTGCCTCTTTCTGTTCTGGGGAACTTTTTTAATAGCTCAGTTCTGAAGATCTTAAGTCTGTGAAGGATTGATTTTTATATCCAGTAAATGTCTTAAAGATTATGCTTACAACTCAACCTAAATTCCTTCTCTAATTAATACATTCCATCTGCAAATTATTCTTCCAATTTGTGATTACATTTCTTTCCTCTGATCTTGAACACGTGGGGTTTACATTTGCCTTGAGGAAAAGATCTATCAGACAAGTGCTCTAAGAAGAAAAGTTGACAAATACTACATGAATAAGTCACATACGATTCCTTGCATTTTGCAAGCACTGAGACTGTTGCAAACAAAGGATGGCAGTGAACTGGAAATGGACTGATCTATTGCAAATTTGATGCATTTTCCCAAATGGAGATGAATTTAAGAGCAGACAATGAGAACAGCTGCCTGGAAAGTATTCAAAAGGCAAAGAGAAAGACTGGAAGGATGGAAAAGAATGATAGACACTAAGTGATTGCCAAAATCTGGAAAATGATGTTTTCAGGAGAAGCCTAAGGCAGCATGTGTCAGAAAAAATGTATCTCCAAAATAACTCACTGAAGTTATTAGGATGTTATGCAGCAGTGGCTGCACAGATGGAAGACAAAAAATGTTGACTAAAGACCTACAAGAGGGTCAACCTTAATGAATTAACTTCTAGAGAACAGATTTTCAATTTTTTTTCACTTACTCTCTTGCATTTTAATCTTGCCCCATCTAGTCTGGCAATAACAACAGTAAGATATTTAGTTATGTATTTTTATCTCTTTCTTCTCTGTGGCAAAAAAAGAAAAATAATCTGAAAAGAAAAAAAAAGTAGATCAGTCGTAATGAAGTAATTCATCCCGTGTTGTTCTTTTGGTTCTCGTAAATTAATCAATAGTAACCACTTGTCAATTAACCGCCTCCCTAAAGAACTCAAAAAGACTGATTACATACCTAACACATTTTTTCCATAGGTTTATTCTAACAGTGCACTTCTGGAAGAGTTTATCATTTAATAGAATTACATGAATGAACTCTTTAAAATGAGAAAGGTTAAGAAAATTCACAGTCTTTACTGAGGAAGAGTTGTCTGTATACAAGAATTTTTACTTAACAAGTAGCTTCCAGTAAAATGAATTTCAATTGATGTTTTCCCTATTCCCCTCCCTTACTTTTTCCTTCTCTTCTGGATGACCATGTTTTTAGGCACCATATTGTACAAACTAACTGTAAAAAACTTCCTTTCTTCCACACTACAAATACCTGATCATGTCATTCATCCCTTTTACATATTCCACATTCCTTTCTCTATTGTAATTACCACTAACATTAGTGTGTGTATATATATATACGGCCCAGTTCTCAGTCTAAATCAGCCTAGCTACATTGATCCTAGGAAAGGATCGGCATCTTAACAGCCTGCAGAACAAGTCCCGCACACTCTGTTAAATCTGTACATCTGCTAAATGGTACATGCTGCAGAGAGCAAACAGATCTTCGTCTAGAATAGAGGCCTATTCAGCCATCTCCTGGCCATACCACTTCTCTGTGGATTTTTAAGCTGTTCAGTGTTCCCCTATTGAACATCATTGTATATAGACTGCATTACAGGAAATCTTCAGAAGGTAAGTCCCTTGTTGACACATTTGGGTGGCCTTGTGCTTCTGACTTCTCTGGTTTTCTGGGCAGGAGTTTAAAAAGGGCAGAGTTACGTTTGGCATGAGCTTTTATAGGTACAGCACAGCCACCGCTGTCCTGGGAAAAATGGCATGAAACAGAAAGTGATAATCCAGGACAGGTCCTTGAAAATAAACTTTCTTCTGCTCCTCGCCATAACTCTATTTCCTTTTTAGTTCTTTATTAGCAGAAGTAATAAGTCATAAAGGTAAATAACCATCTAGTACCTTAATAATAAATCCACCTTACCTCTTTTTTGGACAGACGTTAGAATCTGGAATTAGCTGCAGAATGCTTCAGGCAGATGCTCAGTTAGAATGCACACTGTCATCCCAGAACTTTTTTTTCTGTGATCTGTCTGGCTAATATTCAGCATATGTCAAAATAAAGTTATAATCTCCACTTCAAATTAATATCCTTATGCCATATCAGTCTTCATGAGTGTTCTTTTTATTAACTTAAGTAATCCTAATTGCTTCAGACTGTGTCCAAACTCAATTTGACATATGATATGCTGCTCTATTTTTTTTTATTTCCACACAGCTCTTTAAATGTAAATCATGAGTAGCCTCTGGATATCAGGAACAGTTTGGAGATCTGACTGTCTTGTTATATAGCATATGTTGTTTCAGTAATGGCAACACTACCTGGCAATTCAAAATATAGTGATACAACTTGTATCTCCGCTAAAAATAGTCCAATAGTCACGGCATTTTAGGAGATAGCTATAGTTACAGACTACATACTAGCAATTCCTAAAAGCAGGAGACATGAAAAATAAATCTAACTTATTTCCTAATTTGAAATTGCTTATTTAGGATCAAGTTTTTAAATAAGTACCCATAAACAAATCTACAGTGTTTCCCAGGTTTTCCTCTGTGTAGATAAATACACAGTTTCAGATGTCTCTTAGTCACTTAATCAGGAACCTCAAAATATCATACAAGCCTCATGCAAGAAATGGGCATTAACTTTATCCCACTGTAGTCAGTATCGTTAATATGTCATGGAGCCAGAATTTCCCATTTCCCAAATGCTTCAGCTGTTGCAAACATAGGTTCTGAGATATCAAACTTAAAACACAAATACCATGAACTCAGAATCGTCAGATATTAAAATCAGGATTGAAATGCATTACAACAGACAAAAATTTTGCATGCATATTTGTGAAGTAACAGTAAAATGTAGCCCTTGGTAAGAAATCTAGGTGGCTTTTTACTTGATACCTCTCCTAGCTGTGAATGCTGTGTTGGTTCAGCAGGGAGAATTTAGGAAAAGCTGTTGAGATCTGAATGACTCATTTTTCCATTTTGTTTTCCCTTCTCTATGAAAAGAAACTGGAAAAAAGGAAAGGAATCTGCAGAAGTACCTGGCTTTTGTGGGATACAGCCTATTTCATCTAAGAAGCCAAGAGCGCTTCATCCCATATAAACACAGGGACGCAACAGGATTCAGTAAGATGGACATTAGTGGGGGTTAAAATAAGTCAGTAGGGTTGATACAACCAGAACAAAATAAACTACTGTTAATCAAGGCAGGAGAGGCTCTACTAGTTAACTAACTCTTGTTGCAGAAGGCAAAGTGGATTTGCCATCTGAATTTCAATCCTGTATCATTAAGATGCAGCCACATGAAGCCTTTATAACTGCTTGTGGCTAAATGGAAGTATAGAAAACATACAATAAGTTGTTGTAAGGACTCAGCAATATTTGATTAAGACCCCTTTATCTCAATTTTTTTTTTTTTTGTGAGAGATATAAAGGAGCAAATTAAAGAGTCCTGAGTTTAGAGACAAGGAAATTCATAGTTTTGTACAATATTAAAAAAACAACCAGGATAACAGTTCATAGAACACATCTGAAAGGAATAGATCCTGCCACAAGGAACTGTTTAATTAAGTTCCAAAAGGAATTGTATAATTAAATTTGTGTAAGAAGTTCAAGGGAAATTCAGTGTTTGCCCATAGAGCTCAACTTTGTCAGTTCCTCAGTCAGGAGGCAAAAATGAAATCTCAGTAGCAACCTATGCAGCAATGTTGCTTAGAGGAATTACTGTAGTATTTTAGCTCAAGATCAAGACATGGTGGAGGAAATTTAATGAGAAAAGTCTTCCCTGTCATAAGGTATAGGGGTCCTGTAACTCTAACCTTTATTTGAACACCTGACCAAAACTACAATGTGAAATTTTAAGTCCCTTTTAACTTTGCTTATTATTAACACAAACCTCATTTACTGTGTCCACTATTGCTTACAGATCATTATTTGTAAATGCTCTCACAAGAATGATGGTGGCTATGAAAGACATTCTTTGTATTTAAAGCAGGAGCTTAGAGCAGATCACTGTGTAAAAGAAATACCATCTTCCCAGGATCTGTTTCCCAGATCTCCAGGGTGTTATCGCAACTAACTTACTTCCCTCATTAAATACCAGACTAACCTGTGAAGCAAGTAGCATCAAACAGTTCTGATTCCGTTAGAGGAGTACAGCATGTAAAAGACTTTATTGAAATATATTTCTTTTTGCAAGGAGAAATCTACATTTACATTCGAGCTCTGGTTACTTAAAGACCTTCAGACATTTAGTTGAATAACTGCCTCATGTTCTGTGTATGCAAGCAAAGGGATTTAAATATGCTTATATAGCACCTGCACATCAAACTTACAAAGACACTAGGGGTGGTGACATAAGGCTTGGGAGGTGGAGGAAGAAGAAAATAAGCATTCATTAAGGATGGAATATAATTTTTAATTCCGGTATATAATTTCATTCAGGAATATTATTTTTAATTCAGGTATGAATTATGACATCCATGTCATAAACCTCATAATTGTTACCAATATTATTTCACCCAAGTAAAGAAATTTTACAACTTGCTATTAGAAATCTCTTTAAACTTGTAACTTTTAAAAACCTTACATGAACCTTCTTCCCTTTCAAGTCACAATTGTGCATAGCAATATGTTAGACATAGATGGAAATTGAAAATGATTCTGTGAAACCCACTGTGCCCATATGGCCTCAGAAATTTCTACATGAGCAATGTCAGACTAAAAGCTCTTGGGACAGATAAGAGCCTTCAGTGTTTTTTTCAGTTTCCAGATAAAAAAGACATTTTGTTTTATTTTTCAAACTCAAAACAGAAAGTTTTATTATTTAACTAGTTTTAAAGTCCTAAAAATAAAAAAATAAAAAACAATATAAAAGATTTGTTATTTACGTAGGGCAAGAAAAAATTATTTTCCAATATTTTTCAGAAAAATTCTGACTATGGAAGAAGAAACATAACAAAATTATAGAGCCTGCACCCATCAAACAATATCCCTTAATAGTTTTCTTAACTGTAATTCTGTTCCTTATAAGTGTTACCCTATTATTTGCATGAGAAGGAACGCCGAACCAAAAAAAATAAAAAAGCAATGAAACTTGACTTACTGCTTCAAGAGCCTTAGTGGTACAGAGTTTTGTAATCAATCAGTCAGAACTAAACATTTAAGCACTATTGTATCACTCTTAGGAGAAGATGACCACATGTATTTGTATTTACCTGCCAGCCACTGGATATATTCTAGTAGTTGTGGGAAGACTAATATGGAGAAAGTTTTAATTATGCTTACCAGGGAAAGCCAACTGGTATTTTGAATATTTATCAAGAGGAGGCCACTAGCTAAACCCCTCATAAGGTGGTATTTCCATTGCTGTCAATTTTGTCTACTTAGATGAGTAAAGTAATCACATTTAGACCCCATGGAGAAAAGTCATGTTACGAAAGCTTGAATTTTTGAAACAGCATCACAAATATCTAACCTATGTTGCAGCAGTATCCTTAAAAAATAAGCAGATTTTTGGTGAAATGTAAATCCATTTACCAAATCCCACAAGTCACTCAGTTATTTTTATGCAATATTAATTTAAAAAAATACAAACTCAATCAATGGTTTAACAAGAACAGATCTCCTCCACATTGACCTCTATTTTTGCAAAGAAAGATGCTTTCTTTCTTTTCTCTTGACCCAAACAAGCTATTAGCTCATTCAAGTACTGGTCCTGGTTATTTAACTCTATGCATTATGAGCAGCTGTACTGTTTTCAACACTATGCTTTTACCATAGTCAAAAGAGTTCAGTAGGTATGATGAAGCTAAAGAACCAAGTCAAAATGTAAAATAAGGAAAAAATAATGAATTGTTGTAAATAACTGCTGTTTCATACCTACTCATTTTCACTTTGATATCTTTCTCTAAAACACATCCAGAAGACTGAAGTGAAGGGGGGCAGGATCTATTGTCATTTAAAAGTCTCCTTAAAAGTAATTTTCAGCACCTCAGAAGCAACTAAAACTATTATTCTATGACAGAAAAAATAGAGGGGAAATGGAAACTGGAAATAAACCTTCACAATATTTAAATTTAAATACTCACTTTAAAGAAGCCTTTTACGCTGGTTTTAAAGTTGCATTTTGGGACCCCTGTTGATTTCTTCTGTGAAAGCATTCACATAATAGAGAAAACAGCAAACTCTCCCCTCTTTTTTCTAAAAAAACCTATCTCTTTCTTTCTGCTTTTGTTCAGGCAAACACCTGGCCTATAAAACGCAGTGACAGAACCTTCCCTGGGGTGCCGCTTTTATAGAAAGCTAACAAAACTTTAAAAGTATATATTTTTTGCCTCGTTGGAGCTTACACAGCTTTATTTTAAACTTTTTCCATCTGTTTGTCTGGCTCAACTGCGGGTACTAGTGTGTTTAAAGCAAGCTGTATCCCTTGTCCAAGAGAAGCGTGCAGTCAGCAGGCTCCTGCGTACTTCTGGCTGGCAACCCAGCCAAAATGTTCCAGCAGGAGGAAGACGGGAGGGGAGGAAGAGATGGGAAGGGAAGAAGAGGAAGTTTCTCATTTCTTCTACAAAAGACCGTGCTTGTAAATACTGGATTAAAGATTCTTCAGGGATTAATGGAAGGGAGTCACTCATTTCTTGGAGGGGGTGGAGGAGGCCTGAGTTAATTATCATGAAACTAACGCTCACAAATCTTACAACGGCTTTTAGTTGGGTGACAGCTGGCCTGAGATCTTGCTCTGCTTTTCATCTACACCAAGTTCCATGTCTTTCTTCCCCCATCACCCTCATAACTTAATTGTAAAAGACCTTCATAAAGCACAGGAGAAAGGAAACATGCAAAAAAGCCACCAAACACCTCAAGTCCTTCAAGGAGTGATAAACAAATTCTTTAAACAGATATGCATCACCAGTACTTAAATTTAACTGTACTTCTTAATATTTCATTTCTTGAAAATGAAAAAGAATTCAAATATTACAGAAAATGGATTTGGAGATATTTATGTTTTAAATTCAATAACTTGCATGTAGTAAGTGCTGCAGGGAGAGACGTGAAGAGTGCAGATGAATATTATCTTTGGACTTTCTCCCAGCCATTACATGGCATATAAGCAGGTAAAAAAAAAGAAAGATATGGTATTTCGTGTCAGCTAAAGAAGAAAATGGCAGCTATTAGATGCTAGCTCTTATCTACAGGCATAATATAACCGTAGCAATGTGAATTTCCACACAACTGCCTGATAGCTCGGTGATAGGTTTCATTTTGTTTGGGATTTTGATGCCACCCTTTCCAGTGTCTGCCTGCACTGCATTAAACAAAACCAAACCCCAGCAGCTGTCATGTGCAATTCATTCTTCCTCTCAGCCTGTCCCTGAGGGGAGAATTGTGTGCACTGGAGTGTTTTCTTTTTGATAGGCTTCTGCTTCTTTTTAAAATGTACATGTTTTTCTCCATTTATATTAGAGAAAAGAAAGCCAAGGGAATGTGCCTTACACATGAAAAGCAGTAATAAATGTGGAAAGATTTAGGAAAGCTAACCAGAGCTGGCCATGCACAGACTTGTTAACCTGCACTAACCAGCCAGTTTTAGTAAACCTGCTCCATAGGTCAACCTGGAAATATCCATAGTGGCACACGTGGGATTCTTAACATCCTAATTCATGGAAGTCTTTCTAGAAAGCAGTTGATGAAAACAGTTATATGACCTTTTCAGTTGACTTGAAAGAACAGTGTGAGAATAAAACAACGTTTTTGTCAAGGTAACAGCAGTACTTGGTTCATCTAACACCTGTTGCACTTTCAGAGGCATGTCAAGAATATGATTCCACATTTGTCATAAAACTAAAGAAAAAACCACGTGTTTTTAGGTTTTTTTATCATTAGTGTATGTTTAGTGAAAAGAAAATTAATCAAGTCAAGACAGTCCAGTGTTTTACCCTTGGCCTGCTCTCTGGAGTATGCATGATTCTACAGTGAACTCAAGGTATCATCACTACAATAATTTGTCAGAAACACGTGACAAGCATACGACGAAGTTCAAGTCCAGATGGATTTTCAAAATTCTGAAAGATTTTAAGCTGGGATGTTGATATACCTGAACACATATTTTTAAAAGCTTATTTTTAGAAATAAGAATACACAGTTCCCACCTAGTCAGAGGAAGCTGAAGATCCTTTCTACCTTAAAATGTAATTGTTTCATTAAAAAACTATTAGTTCAAATGCTTTGTGAATTAACTTCAGCAATTCACTCTGTTCCTCAATTCCCTGTGTGCAAAACAGACATGCTTTCTTTTTTTCTGCTGTATCTGCACACTGCAAGAACAACTATTTTATATATATATCTCAGCTGAATTGCAAGATTTTTAAACAAATTCCACAGTTGTGTGATCTTCCTTTCTGAATCAGTATCCACGAGGCACATCAGATTTATTGATATGTGATATCAATTTTGCTTCTAGATGTGCTAATCTTTTCTTCTTTTTGTCTTTTGAACCTAGTGCTTTGTTTGTCCGATCAATGTTCAAAGCGCTGATGTTTTATCATACTACTTGCCAGACTGCAGAAGCTTCTTAACAGAAATGTATTCGGCAGTAAATATATTGAGAGCAATAAGAATGAAGTAAAATAGTTTAAGTAGCAAAGCAGTATTCAGGAAAACATTAAGTAACAAAGCATATATTCACTGTACTAGGTGGTATAATCTATAAATAGGAGTGTATGCTAATATTATGCTACCACTGCTGCTGTTACTAGCTTAGTCCAGTTCTGTTTTTCATTGCTATTACATTCACTCTTCTTGGAAGTGAAGGGCATGTAATCAATTTCTATTAGACTGTAGATAATTCTATGTTAGGAAATCAACTAGAACAAAGATATTCTACATAAATTACAGGGTTTCCAGTGTCTCCCTCAAAAACAGACCTAAGAAAACTGCTGAAAACTTTATACGTTACAAGATCTTAAGTTCAAAAATATTTTAACTAAAACACTTTCAAGATTTGGATTGAAATTCTTGTCAAAACAGAAAGGAAGCAATGAAGACACAACAGCCCAAAATTAGTGATCAGATTATCCATATGGAATACAAGATATCCTGTTTCAATTCCTTGCTTTGAAAGTTTTGTAACTCCATGCTACTTCTTATTTTATTCTGCTCATTTGAATTCAAAAGCAAATATTCCTTCCAGACAACGTGCAGACTTCTCAGTTTCATCCTAGTGAAAAATAGGATGAAATCCCTCTTGAATCCCTCAGAGTCACGTTGCTGTTTTTCAGCTAGTCTGACTCACAGGTACAGGTCAGTGCCTTGGAATCTGCTTTGCTGATAAAGAGCAACTGCTTAAACAGTGCTGCTTCTCTGCTGTGTCACAGAGTATATACCTCATTCTCCTTAACACAACTTAAATAGCAAGGTATTACTGAGTTCTGGGTCTAGGCATGAACTTCTTCCACCTCCATTTCTTTATATGCCATTCCACATACTACTTTTCAAAAAACAGGAACAATCATGCTCCTGACAGTTCAGAGCACATTTTTACCTTTACTTGTATCTCACTATCTGCACTATGGATTTACAGCTTTTATGAAAGCACGGCATCTTCCACATATAGCACTTCTGTCTCCTGCAAGGCTAATATTTACCACATCTGTCCAAGACTCCCAGCATATGATTTATTTGAATCACTCGAAGAGCAGAAGGTCAAATGCATACAGGAGCATTAATGTTATTTCCTAAGCCCAAGCCACAGATCTCAACAAGATGATATGTGGAAGTGACAAACATAAGATAGCATCCCTGAAATGTAAAGGACTGCCTTTTATGTTTTTTGCATTTACTGTCCTTTACTAAGGATCATCAGTCCAGAAGAAAATGCAACTCTTCCTAATCATGGTGAAGTAAAGCTTTCCATGAGCTCCCTAAAGCATCTCAGCAGTGTTAGCGTAAGAAGTATGACATTATGCTTATAGAGCTGCTTTTTTTACCCTCCTGGCCCAAGTTCTACCTAGCTGAGTTTGTATACTGCAATTCTGTCCTTTAAATCTCCACTTTTCCTCTGTAAAACACGATCATATTTTTATATTTTACAGCATTCTCAAAAATTCACATTACTTAAATTTTTAAGTTAATAAAATTCACATTATTTAACCTTTTAGTTAAAACAGCTGATTTTTATATACTACATTTTTAGACCTTTAACATGTAAAATACTTTACAGAGAAAGCCGTGCTCCTTAATTTTCAATATAGGAACAAAAAAGAAAACACCCTTCATTTTTATAATCCAAACCAGACACAGGAAAAACTAGGTCCTCCAGAGACTGATTACACATGAATTGTCAGAACGTCTTGTCTGCATTTTGCCCTTTGTTAACAACAGTGATGCCTGCATCAACATATTTATTGCAATAATACAGTTATTTCTGGGTTTAAGTATTGATACAGACCATTTACTTCAATTTCCCGCAAAGATAGTCAGTATTATTGGGAGAAGGAAGGTGGCTGTGGGGAGGCACAGCTCACTCAAACCAGAAACAATAAACACTCAGATTGCTGAGACTGTAATAGCGTATCATTGACAAATATATTGTCATAACATTTGTGTCCATGCACATTAGTGGTTTATATAGAAGTAATGGTAAAATTTTATTCCACATCTCAGTTGTTAGAATTCATTGTATTATTGAAGGGAAAAAAAGGAAAAAAAAAGGGGAAAAAAGGGAAAAAAAGGAAAAAAAAAAAAAGGTTGTCTTTCATGAGTCTCAACTCATTACCTTGCTGTGTCACTTCACAATTTATATTTGATGTATGTGCGTCAAGTTAGAATATCAGTTTCTCTATTAAAGGCATACAGGAATTATCAACATACTTAATCAAAGAAAATATTATGCATCAGCAAAGTAAGACATCTTTGTCAGATTTATGGTGAAGGCACACTTGAGGAAATTACAGTAGCTGCTGTATGTGGTTTATAACACAGCCAAATGTGCTAACATACCACGCTCTGAAATGTGCAGTTCAAAGTCTCACATGAATTTAACTACGCATTACTAATTTCGCTATAAACTCTTTCTGTAAACACAAGGGATTATGGAAGAATATTTTTCCCCTTAGACTGACTTCAAATCAACTAGTCCTGTATCACAGAAGAAACATTCTTTAATGAATAGCAATACAAAAGAGAAAAGATAACCACCAAACTAAACAAAACACACAAATAAAAAACAAGCAGTGCAACCCCAAACTGCTCATCTAACCAGAAAAAACAGGCTGAGCCATATCACTACATAACTGCTAAATCAGTCACCACCTTCGAATTCTTTTTACAGAGGCAGGACTAGGGGAACAGGAGAGGTGCTTGAGGACTGGAAGAAGGCCGACATCATTCCAATCTTCAAGAAGGGCAAGAAGAAGGACCCAGGGAACTACAGGCCGGTTACTCTCACCTCTGTCCCTGGGAAGGTAATGGAGCAACTTGTTCTGGATGTCATCTCCAAACACATTGAACAGGAAGTTATTGGAAGTGGTCAACATGGATTTACCAAGGGTAAATCATGCTTGACCAATGTGATAGCCTTCTATGATGTTCTAACTTGTTGGCTGGATGAGGGGAAAGCAGTAGATGTCATCTACCTTGACTTCAGCAAGGCTTTTGACATGGTCCCCCATAACATCCTCATTAGCAAGCTGAGGAAGTGTGGGCTAGATGAAGAGACAGCGAGGTGGACTGAGAGCTGGCTGTGTGACAGAACTCAGAGGGTTGTGATTAATGGAGCAGTGTCAAGTTGGAGGCCTGTAACCAGTGGTGTTCCCCAGGGGTCAATACTCGGTCCAATCGTGTTCAACATATTCATCAATGACCTGGATGAGGGACAGAGTGTATCCTCAGCAAGTTCACTGATGATACCAAACTGGGAGGGGTGGCTGACACTCCAGAGGGCCGTGTTGCCATCCAGCATGACTTGGACAGGCTGGAGTGCTGGGCAGAGAAGAACCTCATGAGGTTCAACAAGAGCAGGTGTAGGGTCCTGCACCTGGGGAGGAAGAATGCTAGGCACCAATATAGGCTAGGGGTGGACCTGCTGGAAAGCAACTCTGAGGAGAAGGATCTGGGGGTCCTGGTAGATAGTAAATTATCCTTGAGCCAGCAATGTGCCCTTGTCGCCAGGAAGGCCAATGGCATCCTGAGCTGCACAGGGAAGAGTGTGGCCAGTAGGTCGAGGGAGGTCATTCTCCCCCTCTACTTGGCACTGGTGAGGCCACAACTGGCATATTGTGTCCAGTTCTGGGCTCCCCAGCTCAAGCGGGACAGGGAACTACTGGAGAGAGTCCAGCACAGGGCAACAAAGATGACTGGGGGATTGGAGCGCCTCCCTTATGAAGAAAGGCTGAGAGAGCTGGGACTCTTTAGCCTGGAGAAGAGAAGGCTGAGGGGAGACCTTATTCTTGCTTAGAAGTATCTAAAGGGTGGGTTGAAGGAGGATGGAGGCAGACTCTTTTCAGTGGTTCCCAGTGACAGGATGAGGGGCAAAGGGCACAAGTTGGAACACAGGAAGTTCCATTCAAACATAAAAAAAGACTTCTTTACGGTGAGGGTGCCAGAGCACTGGAACAGGCTGCCCAGGGAGGTTGTGGAGTGCTCTTCTCTGGAGATTTTCAAGCCCCGCCTGGATGCAGTCCTGAGTAATGTGCTCTAGGCATTCCTGCATCAGCAGGGGAGTTGGACTAGATGATCTCTAGAGGTCCTTTCCAACTCTGAAAATTCCGTGATTCTGTGATTCTGTGACTATTTTAGGTAATAAGTTTGGCAAAATCCTTATACACACTAGGAATTTAAGTGAAATGTAACTTACTATGCTCTGTTGCAAGCAATATAAAGGGAATTACCAAAATACGAATGAATGAAGTTCAGCCATGAGGAAAAAACAGATGAAACAGAAAATTGCAAGTATTCATCCAAACTAGCTCTCTCATTGGCAAACTGCTAAGTGGGGGGGGACCCCACAAAACAACACCAACAACTGCAATATGTGTATGAAATAGCCTATAGCTACAGAGGGCTATCCACATGGCTAACCCAACAGGCTGTATAGGTGTCTCTCACCAGGTGTTTCAAGGAAGATGCAAAAAACCTTTCAATGGTAATTAAGTAGTTTCTAAGAATAAACTTTCTGCAGAGGCAGGTGAGAAGTAAATAACTGCATTAACTGTTATACTTCAAGGATATCTACCTTGCATATTTTATGCTCTGTACATTACAGCTATATTAGTTTAATATATTTCATCAAATGCTGTTATATCTAAACCTTTTTAGCATGCATTTAGGATGATCCCATTATACAGAATACAAGAATTAACACTGGAGAGCTGTATTCACTATGCTCTATAGGATATCACTGAAATTAAGACTGGAAGGGCCAGAGCTGGATGTTCAAGGATTGAATCACTGCTGAGAAGGTTAACATAATGAAAGGCACACACAGAATTACTCTCAGCCTTTTCTCACATGAGAGATGCTCCAGTCCCCTCGTCATCTTTGTGGCCCTTAGCTGGACTATCTGCAGTATCTCCAAGTCTCTCTTGTCCAGAGGAGCCCAGAAGTGAACACAGTAGTCCAGATATTTATGACAGGTTACTGCAGATATTTATGACATTTATGATAGGCCTATATATCTACTTACACATGTTGCACTGGATGGTTAAAACTGAAGAAACTCAAAACTGGAAAGTTTTGTAGCATGGCTCTTTGCTCAAGCCAATAAGCCCTCTTTTGAGGCAGGGCTTACCTACCCAAGAACACAGTCATGCTAATGTGACCATGTCTTTTACATTTTAATAGTCTTCTGTCCAGCCCTCTGGAGAACAAATGGATCAAATCATATATACCTACATAAGACCTACAATGTCCATCTGTTTCCAATTATGGTTATATATGGCTTCTTTACACATGACATAACAGATTAATTTAATATCCAGAGATGCTATGAAGCCTACATATTTTGCTAGTAGAAGTGTGTCCTCAATACTTGCTATATTTAAGATAAAAGAAATGCTTTAATTAATATTTTTATACCATTTATACGCTGATTTCAACGAAAACTTGGAATGGAATAATTTTAATCTGGGGTGGGTTCTTTTCCTTCCTTAGGAAGTACAAAGGAAAATTCCCCTTTCTTTTGCTTACATTAAAAATTACAATCTATCTAGAATAATCATGGTATTTTTCTACCTAATTTCTTGGACAGTTTTTAGAATAGATACTCTAATAATCTAAGACAAAAAATAAGCAATTCCCATGCAGTCAATGTTTAGGTCACGGTAGAATGCATACAGCTTTCATTAGAATTCATGCAGTTTTGGCACACAAAGTATGTGCCCAATATTATCTTCCCAACAGAGGACTGTACCCAGCACCACTGTTTACAGATGAGATTCCACACTCCCCACCTTAACTTACAAATTAATTTAAAAAAAAAAGATCAAATGGTAGTTTAAAAAACAACAACAACAACAAAAACCACAGACACATCTAGGGAATCGGTAGAGGGCTTAAAATGACCACAAAAAGAATTAGCCATATGCTCTTCCCTTGCTATGTAACACTGGGGAAATCTTCCCAGCAGTCTTTATTGCCTTGGCACCATATTTTTACCTTTGTTTCATTCTCTGCATGGGAGGATGCCAGCCAAATTTAAGAAACAAAAAAAAAATGTTTGTTTTCCAAAAGTTTCTGGGTTTCCTCTGCTTTCCTGCCCTCCAAACTGCAAGTTAAGAACCAGGGATTACAGCTTGAGGAATGATATAGTCTAACCCTGCCATGGAGATTTGTCAAAAATCGGACAGTTTCTGACTTGGATTGCGGTCAGATTTCTAAACACAGATGTAATCTACATAGCAGAATTTGCTTAAGATTAGATTGGACGTAAAAAGTGCTTCTATTTCTAATTTTGAGATTTTCTATACATTTTAAATTGTACAAAAAAGGTAATTTTTTCAGGAGCTATTAGGCTTGAAATGTGTAACCATCGCTGAATTAGAACAGCATAATATTCTACCTCATATAATGTTCACTTTGCCATTTGCACACAGGAACCATAATTTTCCTTGTTGAGTTTCTCACGTTTTTAATTGCCTATTATTGTCCATTTCTGTAGAAGACTTTTTTTTATGTTCCATAGAGGATTCTATATACAAAAGAAAACTGATCTGAATATTTATCATTTACTCATTACCACCAAAAGTATCTGTGAAAAGAATAAAGATCAATTCAGAAGAAACATTCTAAAATATACTTGCTTTATGAAAGCCTTAAGTGTGAAACTACAGTTTTAAACTTATGTGTCTTCTACTTAGCTTCTGGTTTTATGGGCATTGAAAATTCAAAGATCCATATGTAAAAATGTGAACATATATTAGCTTGAAAAAAGCAACTAATTAAGAGTGAAACTGTATATAAATTCTACATGATTTTATCACTGCTTTTTCTTTTTTTCCACTCAAAATATTATTTAACTTGGTGAAAGATTAATAGGCCCAAATATAGATCATAATATAAAATTTTAAAAGAGATCCATGAATCAGCTGAAGTTATCTAACTCAGCGCTTGATATTATAAGGAATGAAAAAAAACCCCTACTGAATATGAACCCTAACCTACATTATTCAAGATTATGTAAATCAAGCAAAGAAGTAAAGAAAAATCATTCTGCAAATATAGCTCACAAGTTATTACAAAGCAATTAAATTGCTATATAACCCTCAGTAAAAATGGGACATTAGATAATTAGAAATGCTAATGTTAAGAAAGTTCAAACTTCACTCATATTTTTAACTGCTAATTGCTGCAATTAAAAATGAGGAACTCACGTTAATTTTCTTAACAAAGAGTTCAGAATTGAAATATATTTTGAAGCTGTCACTTCTGAAAATGAATGCTGAATCACAAATTTGGATGTGCAAAATGCTATCTTAGATTCACCAATATTAGTTTGTTTTTTAAGGAGAAATCACCACCTCTATACAAAAAAAGCCCTATACATCCTTTATTTGAAGAAATCAAATCAAATTACTAAGTCATTAATTAAAATTCACTATTACAATATTATACAATTCATATAGTGTTATTGCACAAACAAGAACAAATGCAAAATGAAAATTAATCACTACTGAATGGGCAAGGAGATGGAGAAAAGCAGGTGTTACAAAAAATGCCCCAAAACCCAGAGCACGACTACTGCAATAGTGTGATACAACTAGACTTTCCATAGATTTTTACTAAGAGACTTCGGGGGCCTGGTTTATAGGAATAAAGGGAAGGTAGAACTCTTTTGAAGATCTAGAATAGCCTCCAAGTAGAACACATTACATAGCCTACATGACTAAATAACAGTAGTAAGTCACACTATCAGAACTCCTCCAAGAGTTACCAATTCATATAAAAAAACACGTTGAAGTTGTTACTTCCAAAGAAATTTCCATATTAAACTAGTTTAGTACCATCCTATCAATGAGTGATTGAAAGGACATTAACAAACTAACGCAGGTTTCTACATCTGCTGTTATAAAATTTAAAATTTGTTAGTTAAAGCATATTATTTTTTAAAAAAATTAGTATCCATCACAATTTTTTCCTTCCTTTTAAGAGGGCTTGACACAAGGCATTAATGATTATCTGGTACTATTTCAAGGGAAAAAAAAAAGGATTCTTATTGAAATGCAAGTAAAAAAAGCTATAATTTTGTGGGGCAGCTGATTTGAAAAATAATTTTGAGATGCTACTTTGGTGGGGAGTTTTGGCATAATGAAGGAGAAAGACAGGAAAAACAATCAGGTTGAGTCAGTCAATTATTTTATTTCATTCAAAAATTCATGTCTGTTTTAATTTTACATTAGTTAGCTATCTACAAAAAAGATTCAAAAACAGTAATTGAAAATTAAAATGCTCAAAATTAATATACATATTTTCAAAACCAATAAAGAATTTTAGGATAAGCATCTTAATAACAGCAAAAAAGCTGATTTTGAAAATAATTGAAAATTATTGAAAAATAGTTTTGAATTCTTTTCTGTAAGTTTCTACTTCTGCATATGTATAAACCTTGTCAATGAATGATCATAGTACCCAAATTTAATTTTGGAACCTGGACTGGCTGTTACTAGCTACATAGTTTCATGGTTAGAGTGAAATTCTGCTATCTGCAAGATTTATTTTTGTGACAGAAACAGATGTTTCCAAAAAACATAATTATAACAGTACATATATTACTTACAGTATTGTAGAGAAGATTAATTAAAGTTAAAAGTGCCATTTAATCAAATAAATATCTAGGCTTCTAAATACTTAGGAAGATAATTATATTATAATATTAACAGAGGAACCTCATAAAAAGTTTTAAAATATTGATTTTATTTAAGTAGAATATCATCAGAAAAGCTACTAGTGTGCCACAGTCTACACTTATTTTTGAACCTGAATTTACTTTCTCCCTCCTGCCCCTTAGAAAAGTCAAGCTTATCTATCCAGGAGAAAAGATTGACATCAAAGGATTGTTTTTCCACTCACCAGGTCTAAGTTGCTTTTCATTGTTCGAAGGAATTATTTAAGAGACCCAACACAGGACTTCAATCAGATATATAGTTTCTGGTTCATTGATTGGCTGATTCTACTCCTTCTGGTGAATAAAGGCAACAACAGTCCTTTTTAAATCTGTTCTCCTCAGAGGCTGCAGTTGTGTTTTCATTAAGCCACTCTTCATAATAGCATGGTGCCAATGAGTTTCTACCTACCCGGAAACTCTGCTGCCCTGTACCACAAAATAGTCTCTCTCAATTGTTCTTGCAAACCCTGAAATGTACAATATTCCTGGAAGTAAAATTTAGCAGAGATGGAGTGTTGCAAATTTATCAATATCCATAACTATGAGATCAGACTGTCTCAAAATCTGATTAACTCTGTCAAATGGTTGCTTATACAATCTGACTTTGCCAGTACTAGTTCTTTCGACCTTGTCAATTTTTGTTCCTGCAGTATACATGTCTCACTTCTGATCTTTTTCGGTTCCTGTTCAGATATTTATGCTGAGGGATAAAGATTCAATCAATCTATGGTCTTCTTTTAGCTTGTAACCTCAGGATTCCTTAAAGAAACACTAATTAAAAGGATTTATAATAATGTATGGAGCTGAGTCATATATACAGCTGCAGTGAGCTAAGCGGGAGGCCAGCTTGGATGTCTGCTAATAATTTAAATTTGCCATATATAGAGAGAGAGATTGTTTCATAAATGAATATGTTTCAGCTTCTTAATTATTTATTATCCTGAGTGTTTTGCATTTAATGTAAACCTGAAATAACTGTGTAAAATGCAGAACGTCACCTAATTCTGTAGTGTTAATATTGTTACACTGAATCCCTTTTGTAAATACATTTCAAGGAATATGACAATTTAGCAGTTTCTAGAATGTGTCATACTGAAAACAAGGTATACTATTTCCCATCCCCCTTAAAATTATTTTTTAAAAAATAGATTCATAGGATCTTACTACAACATTGTCTCCTTTAAAATAGGTGAGGCTTGTCATCTGAGAATTAGCAAAGGTTTCTATAAAAGCCTTTATTTCCTAAAATTCATTTAAAGAAGATCTTTAGATAGATGCAGAAGAAAAATTTCTGCCATAAATTCCCTTGCAAATGTATCACAACCAGAAGATACCCAACACTCTCTCGAGCACATCCAGAAAACTCCTGAAGTTCCTGGGCACCTTGAAAGCCCATCAGGAAGAAGTCTCAGCAAGAAGGAAGTTTCTAGGCCAAACTGTGGGAAATCTTGACAGATCCCTGGCCCTTAGTGAGGGTGTCCTATCCTCTAGACCTCCACAAATTGCCAGTTCCTGCACCAGAGGTCTTAGTTCACAACACTGAAGAGAGAAACAGTAATGTGTGGTCTTGTGATGAATACTTCTTCTATTTTATATCAGGGTTCCGACATTACTGCTGCAGATACAGGGCAGACACTTCATAGCCATAAAGACTTACAAAGATCCTTACCAAGAATCTTATATAACCATCTCTTTTAATCCATACTATATATCCTATTTTTAGAATGAAAATTGGACTTCAATCACACAATTCAGATGTCTCTCTCCTCTGCGACCTGGAAGCCTCACTTCTTAAGTTTTTATCTCACTTTCCCCAGTGTAGGACTTGATGAAACTCACTTCCAAGGCCTAGCAGAATAGAGTCTACAAATTATTTGGTATTAATAATTCGGAACTGGACAAGATTCACCTAAGGATATTAAGGAATACAGGCATTGTAGTTGCTGGGCTGCCCTCTATCCCCCTTGAAAGACCTTGACATTCAAGGGAAGTCAATGGTGACTGGGCAGAGGTAAACGTTATACCTATTTTCAAAAAAGGTACTCGCCACAACTTTGAACATCTCTGGTACGTTCAAATGATGGCTTGCAGTGCTTCCCATATGCTTCCTGTTGATCTTATGGCTTTGTCATAAAACTCAGAAAAAGACTTTTCCCTCTACTCCTCAAAATCAGAATTGACCCAATCTATTAAAGCTTGCTGTAGTTACTAGACTCATTCTATTTTGGGAGCTATGGAGACTAGATGGTACGAATCAGGTTGCCTCAACTTGTCAGGCAATAATTTGATTGGAAACTACTTAGAGGAGTCATTTGTTCTTCCTGGGTGAGTTATCAGAAGAGGGAAATTGGAGCAAAGTTATGGCACCAGCATAATGCTAAATCTCTCCCACATACTGTAGAGTATTGCTAGACAACTGCCAGGCACTTTAAAAATGCAACCTTGTTTCTATTTTTATTATTATTGTTTCTTCCCCTTTCTGCAGCTTCTAGAGCAAAACCACAAGAATACTTCATTAGATGTTTTGGCAATACCGTCACAGTATACGTAAAGACTCATTATATTCATGATTCCAGAAATGGAAAATAAGAGACTATTGATACTGAGCACCACGTTACAGCTATGAGCTGGAAAATACCATGCTTTTTAGCAAAGAGTAAGAAATTTGCTTGAGTTAAAGTGTATTAATCTGAATAAAAACCAAAATCTGTATTTCACACAATAAAGTGCTCAAAATAATGTCTCAAACTTTATGGCCTACATCTTGACAAAGCAGTAAGTAGCCAGGTTAGAAAATATTCAAATTATGCTAGAATACTTTTCAAGCTAGTTTTCAAATAAACACTGAAACAATTAACTCAAATTTTGGCCAAAAGTTTGAGACAATGACAAATGTGAGGGTCTTTAGTCTGAAGTGCAAATCTTTGGGACCCTACTGTGCAAACTTGTAACACAGCAGCCTCCAGAGAACCTTTGTGTGGACTCCAGCATCCAGCTTGTGGTGGGGCTGGAGAACTGGGAATCCAACTGCGCTGAATTAGACCTCAGCCAAGGTATTTTCAGCAGGTGTGAAGGAGTCACACCCCACTATCTTGGTGAAATCTAAATCCAGAGGAGTTAAACTGTTCTGTTTTAGCATTATTTACTGAGTTTAGCTCTCTGTGGTACTGTTATGCTATTTGTAACACTTGGGCCATATACTACTTTTTATGCTACCCTTCACAATTAGTACAAATTTACTTGTTTTGTTAGAATCAAGCGCTCATTACTTATGAAAAAGACGGAGTGCATCTACTTTGCAAACTGGGACAGTGATACACAATCAGCTATCAGTATTTCCCCTGTGAATCTTTATTTTATCTAGTTTTAAAAAAGAAATGCAATTTGCGATTAGGGCTATTGATTTAAAAAATAAGGCAAGCTGTCTATAGAAGTTAATATTTTAAAATATGTATCCAGCACAGAACAATGGATACTGAATGGCTATTAATACAGAGGAAATGTTTAACAGACGATGTGAATATTCTTCTCTCCCATTTCACTAGCATAATTTGTTAGAAAGGGAAATCCAATGAATCTCCAAAAGCAGTTTGCCATATCAGAAATTTAAATATAAATTAAAGCAGGTTTTCAGGCAAAATCTGAGAAGTTTTCCTACTTTCTTGGTCTGTTGCATTTTTCTCCTTCTTCAAGGTTGTGCAAATAATTGTGCAACCACGAAGTCTGTTTTCCCATGCTGTAGTCTTTGAAGTCCATTCAGGAGAACTGCATTCTCATGCATAAAGGTTTAGGAGATTAGGGACCGAAACTTTAATTTTCAAATCAAAGATTTATGCTTTACAAGACTTTTTTGGCTACATAAATATCCAAAGAACAATATGACCACGTGCTTCAGGTACAAAGGAAGCTGAACCGTTTATGACCTCTAATGTCATGAGCTAGATTGAGTCTATAACTGATGCAGCTGCTAATACACATATCATCATCTGAACAGAGCTATACTTGGATGAGTCCTCACAGAACTCTGCTGCAACAAGGATTGAAAGGGAAAGGATCTTAAGACAGTTTTCCTTTAGTTTCAGTTCCTTTCATGGCACCTTTAAAGTTAGACATTTCCTGCTTCACAAAATCCATGTCAGACATCTGAGTAGAAGGAATGACAGAAAGTCTGCACTAACTAGAAATCGGACAGGGTCATTAATGCTGGTTGTGGGTTTTTTTCTTTGAAATCCTCATCCAATTTTTTTAAGATTCCAGTCTTTTATACATGCAAAGTTGTCTTTTACTTTAATGTTAACATTCTGATGTAAATTAAGTACTCTGATACAGTGATTTTCCTCTGACTGATAACTGTGTATGAAAACTAAAATGAATTTCCAGACATGCCTGTAGGAAATGGTACTTTGTAGAATCTACCAGTCCGTGCTTCTCAGTGATGGAATAATATGACTTTATTAATTTTCTTGCCCATATGCAAGTCTAGGTCAACATATTTAGTTCTTTTAAGAATTTGTTTTTTCATTTCAATTATAAAGTAGAAATAGACATTTTCAACTGCAAGCGTCATTGTTCTGCTGGAATGCTTGTAATTTTAAAACAGCAACGAATTTGTAAGCCAAATAGGTCAGAGTTCCCAAGCATACTAGATAAGTGGAAACCTAAATGGCAGGAAGATCAAGAATCAGATACTTTGTTAGCTTAAAATGGTGACTGTTTCATTTTCGGTTAACTGCAAGATTGTTGTAACTGCAGATTCTGATCCAGATATTAAGGTGGAAACCTTGTAGGCAGATTTTGCAAGAACATGTAGAAACATAAACTTATTTTTTAATGACTGGTTTGTTACTACAACATTCATTTAAGATAAACTAAATCCAAATAATTACTATAAGTATAAATTGTAGAATTAACAGGAGTATTTTAGCTTTAAAATTTGCATTCACTAGTAATACCCTTTGTAAATATAAAAGATCAAAGAAAAACTTGCTATAAATTATGTAGGACAATAGCTTCCATTGAGAATTCAAGATAACATAATCTTTTTATTTAACTTTTCATTTCATTGAGATCTTTTACCTTTAAGTCAAAATAATTTTCTAAGAGCTTAAAACAAAATGTAAACCTGGGTCTCCCGCCAACATGTTTTTATCACAGAGATATTTTACTAGGTTAGGAACTATGACTGCAGACATTGATTTGTTTCCTTCTTTGTACCATATGTAACTTTCATTTTCTTGGACAAGTTCTCATTCCATCACAAAAATACTTCAAATGTCACATAATTCACATTTTCTGGACTTGATTCACTGTTCCACTCATTCATTTAAGTATAATTGTACCCTTGTTCCTTCCAACAGGAAATTTCAAATGCTCCCTTCCCTTCCCTTCCCTTCCCTTCCCTTCCCTTCCCTTCCCTTCCCTTTGTTTGGGTTCGGTTCGGTTTGGTTTGGTTTTGGTTTGTAATTAGACAATCTAGACTTTTAGAAAATTATCAAACCATGCATCTATTGCATTCAGTGAAGTACCTCTCTCATTCAAATTTGAAATTGTCATGGCCTGAAACTTTGGAGTCTGATGATTTCTGACAAAAATAAGGTTTCAAAAATCCTGCAATAAGATGTGTGAATATTTTGCTTGTAAACAACTTTACAAGTGACAAAATTGTTAGACATCATATATTCAATAAGCCTGAATAATAAGTATCTAGAGGTGTGTCTATATTGTCATCTTGATTTACCATATAAATAAAAAATTACTCATTGTTTTGCTGTGTAGTGTGATTGCAGGGTAAGACTAGTGAAACAGTGACGTGTTTCTGTACTTTCCCTTGCACGGCTCTCCTTTCATCTGCATCTCATTCCAGCCTTAGACTCACTAAGACACATATTTCCACTCTCACAAAACGACCATCCTCTCTTCTAAGCATACTGGCTATTTCCTTTACCCACAGACTGACCACTCTCCAGTAGTGATCTGGTAAGAGCTGGGCAGGTTTACCAAGGAGCAAGGCAACCAGCAGAAAAGACAAGGCTCCATGATAAAAGCAAATCCATATACAGACCGTAGTAAGGGGCAGTGACAGCCATTGCGCAACATGCCATTCATGGCTGAGGAGGCACCTGTGTCAGAAATTGACTGAACTATGAGTTTTTACCATCACAGTTTGCCCACTGCCTGCCAGATGTGAGACCACTCAAAACAGGGGATTTAACTAAACTTCTAAACTAGCTGTTGTTCTGGGTACTGCTGAACCACTTGAAGCTTTCTGTCACTGAATACTCAGGCCTCAGACTCTGGATAACGCCATTGGGAATTACCATAGAATCATAGAAACATAGAATGGTTTAGGTTGGAAGGGACCTTAAAGATCATCCAGTTCCAACTCCCTTGCCATGGGCAAGGACATCTCCTACTAGACCAGATTGCTCAAAGCCTCATCCAGCCTGGCCTTGAACACTTCCAGGGATGAAGCATCCATAAATTCCCTGGGCAACCTGTTCCAGTGCCTCAACATCCTCAGAGTGAAAAATTTCTTCCTAAGATCTAATCTAAATCTGCCTCTTCCAGTTTAAAACTGTAACCGCTCCTCCTATTGCCACACTCTCTGATAAAGAGTCCCTCCCCATTTTTCCTGTAGGCCCCCTTAAGGTACTGCAAAGCTGCTATGAGGTCTCCCTGGAGCCTTCTATTTTCCAGGCTGAACAACCCCAACTCTCTCAACCTGCCTTCACAGAAGAGGTACTCCAGCCCTCTGATCATCTTCGTGGCCCTCCTCTGGACTTGCTCCAACCGGTCCATGTCCTTCCTATGTTGGGGGCGTCAGAGTTGGACACAATACTCCAGGTGGGGTCTCACCAGAGCAGAGTAGAGGGGTAGAATCACCTCCCTCAACCTGCTGGCCACACTTCTTTTGATGCATCCCAGGATGCAGCTGGCCTTCTGGGCTGCGAGTACACATTGCCAGCTCATGTTGACTGAGAGGAATTTCCATACCTGTAAGATGGGGGAGAGGCTACTTTGAGCCTATGGGAAATGGCTTTGTTTATAGGGGACAGAGAGAGCAGGAGATGTGTTCATGAGTGGGAGGTCAGGAAAGGGCAGAGAGAAAAAAGGACAATGGGAGAAGGGAGTAAGACTGCATCATCTGCCAGAGGAATAAGTCTGCATCATCTGTCAGCTGTTCACCAGCACCACTACCAAGGACATCACAGAAGTAGCCTGAGAGACCAGTATATGTTGAAGACAGATGTGAGCCATCAGTTCCCTAGCAAATCTTAAAATACTGAGGAATATTCTAGGAGACAGAAAGAGTAATCATATTTTGCCAGTATTTGGATGAAATAAGAGAAAATCTTCAGATTAGCTCAACATGCATTTTAGGTATATTGTTTCTTTTATTATGTCAGACTGCTTTGATTGAGAACCACAAGCATATAATTAATCCCACAGAACAGAATAACAGGAACAGCAAAAGTTATCCAAAGAAACATGATTTTAGATTTTGGATACAGAGACATAAGAAAAGTGAAAGAAATTTCATATTTTCATCAGTCATCAAAAAGTAAATATTAAACAGTTGTGAAATTGTTGCTGATTTGCAACAAATTTGCAGAGGCACAGAATCTGAAGACTCATTTGGCTGTCATACAGAAAGTTTAACAAGGGCTTCTGAAACAAAAAAGCGTTTTATTACCAATGAGTGTAGAAATAATAAATAGAAAGTTTTGGGATCATATCTAAAAATGAGGAGCAGAAGAGAGGTTTGTTTGCTGTTTTATTTTTAATCTTTGTGGAGGAGACACATCCTTTCAAATACCTGTTTACATACTTCACAAAAGGGTAATCAAGGCAAGGAGATGTATCGAATCCTGTGTCCCTCTTCAGACTGTGCAAAAACATTTTGCCACCCAGTGGTGGCTGGTGCTCTCAAAGATCTACTGACAAACAATAGCTATACCTAAAACAAACTAGAAATCACTTTTAAATAATTCATTTTGCCAACTCCATTTTATGGTTTCTCTATATCATTTATGGTTTATAAAGTCTGTTCACAATGATATCCCTTTAGTTTAAACAAACTAATCACCTAAAGTGTTGGGAAAGTTTAAGTACAGTCAATTAACATCACTGACACTAGAGGTAGCGTTACTTTTCTGTCAAGAAAATTGTCCTACTTTTCCTTTTAAGTCTCATGTGCTTTCATACTTTCAAATAATCTAAGTTTACAATCATATGTCAGTTTTTTGCTGCTAAAGAAATACACAAAAACAGACTTCAAAGCCATCTTTGTTCTGCACATGCATATCAAAGAAAACATCTATTTTATTTTGCTGCATCAAAGGCTATTAAGTACTATTTTAACATTTGGGAAATAACACAATTTGACATTCAATGAACTTGGTGTTCATCAGTGTGCCTTCATTAATTCCTTTGCTAGATTATAACTTTTTGAAGTCACATCAAAAGTTCAGAAATTATATACACAGATACATATATACATATACACACACAGCTATGAGTGTGTATGTATATATAAATGTTTGCCTAACTGACCACTTTATTCCAGGCTGTCCAGAGAGGTGGTGGAGTCTCCGACTCTGGAGACATTCCAAACCCACCTGGACACCATCCTGTGCAACCTGCTCTAGGTGAACCTGCTCTGTCAGGGGGGTTGGACTAGATGATCTCCAGAGGCTCTTTCCGACCCCTATGATTCTGTGATTCTGTGATTCAGAAAGGATTAAACGTATATAACTATGATTGCCATTTTGTAAGAATTCTGTAACAGATGATAGTTTTATTAGTTATAGGTTTGCAGTTCTTTTAATTTACACAGCTACCTCATAGCTGCTATGGTTTTCTGATTCTTTTCTCCCTTGATCCATTTATGGAAATCTTAAACCTTTGTGAAAAGTTCTGACACTGAAGTATTTTAAGCTTTTGTTGAGGTTAATCAAAGCCACTTAAAAGCAATCCCTAAAAGCTCTTTCACTAAATAGCAAACGAATCTTTCTTCACAAACACATTTTAGAATAATGACATGGATTTAGAATCTCAAGTGTGACCTTGATGCTCACTACTGGAGAGATAATTTATACTTGTGAAGCTGTCTGTGGTGTTCACGACAGAAAGTCTTATGTTTCAGAAATAAACTTTTCTGCTCAACTGGTCTCTTCCCACAGTAGTACCATTAAGAATTCTCATTTCTTTAGTGTTACTTTCTCTGTGCCATGGAATAACTAAAGTTACTTTTTTTCTCATAACTCTTCTTATACATGGTCTGTGATGATGTAAGACATACAGTTCAATGTTTCCACTTGGATACCCAAAGTACGGCTAGAACTGATTACTGTTTAAAGCAATCTCATTGGATGAAAGAAGATCAATTAGCTTAGAACTTATGACCCATTATTGAGTCATTCTATTTTTTGCTAAATAAAGCAGTGTTAAGCACAAATAATCAATGGCATTATAAGCATTCTTGATTTTTTTCTGCAGATGTTCAAAAACTTTCATGTATAAAAATAACAAGGATTTTTGTGCATTTTAAAGAAATACCAAACAAAAATAAAAGCAAGAAAAGTTGGGAAATACAGTGGCTAAGATTATTCAGGCAATTAAAGACGACAGAAAACAAAAAAATTTGCAAAAGCAATGTTAAATTGAAATTCATTCAATTTACCTCAGATAAGACAAAAATATTTATTTCAAAATTATTTTCTGCCATAAACATTTTGAAAAATTTGCTGTTGCAAGAAAATAAATTAAACATTATAATGCTAGGCCTTCAGATATTGTTTATTTAGTTACATTATTAATATTGCCTTTCCTAAGTCTTCCCTCTCCCACCCAGCATATAGGTTTCATATAATCACAGAATGATTTAGATTGGAAGGTGATCCAGAAGTCAGCTGTGCCAATCGCCTCGTCAAAGCAAGTCTACAACAGATTAGGTTACTCACAGCCATGGCCAGTCAAGTCTTGAACATCACACAACCTTTTACAGCATTTGATCATCACTATTACACAAAGAAAAAAAATCCTAATATCTAATCAGGATTTCCTGTTCCCGCTTATGTCCAGTGCTTCTTTCCCTGTCACTGTGCACCTCTGGGATGAGTCTGGCTCCATCTCCTCTGTGCCCTCCAGTAAGATGGCAGTAGGCAACAATGAAGTCTCCTATAATCTTTCTTTCCTTGAAGCTGAACAAACCCAGTTCCCCCAGATTCACCTCGTGTACCCTGTGCTCCAGCCCTCAGCCATGTTGGTGGTCGCTCCTGGACTCAGTCCAAAACATAAATATCCTTCTTGCACTGGGGAGCCCAAAAACTGGATGCAATACTCCAGATATGGTCTCGCAAATGCCAAAAAGAGGGGAGGATCATTTCCCTGGCCCTGCTGGCTACACTCTTGCTAACACAGCCCAGGATGCATTTGGTCTCCTTTGCTGCAGGGGAACACTGCCAACTCATGTTTAACTTGTCCAGCAGGACACCCAGGACCTTTTTTGCAGAGCTGTCTTCCACACAGTCAACCCCAAGATTTTACTATTGCATGGGATGATTCCATCTCAAGTAGAGGACTTTGCACTTGCTTTTGTTGATTTCCATGAGGTTCCCCTCATCCCATTTCTCCAATCTGTCCAGGTTCCTCTGAAGAGCAGCCCTGCTCTACACTCCACTCAACCTGATGTTGTCCACAAACATGCTGACAGTGCACTCCATCCTGTCATCATGGATTTGCCCTTGATAAATGCTTACTCCCAATCACCTTCTTGTCATTCTTGTGTTTAGAAACAGCTTCTAGGAGGATTTGCTCCACAAACCTCACAGGGACTGAGGTGAGGCTGGTTGGCTTGTAGCTACCTGGATCCCTGTTCTTGCCATTCTTGAAGATGGGTGTCATGTCTGCTTTTTCTAACCCCTCAGGAAGCTCCCTGATTGCCACGACCTTTTGAGGATGACAGAGAGCAGCCTCACAATGACATCATCAAGAACCTTCAGCACCCTTGGATGCCTCCCATCTAGTCATGCAGATTTGCATACCTCTAAGGGTGTTAAATGATCCCTTACTCTTTCTTCCCATACTGTGGGCACTGCTTCACTCCCACAGACTCTGCTTGGAGGCTCAGGAACCCAAGGGACCAGAGAACAAGCATTACCAGTGAAAACAGAGGGAAAAAAAGTACTGAGTACCTTAGCCTTTTCCTTGACACTTGTCATTAGGTCCCCTGCCCCACTGAGCAATGGGCCCACCCCACCCCTAACCTTCCTTCTTTCGACAACATACTTAGAGAAACCTTTTGTGCTGCCCTTCACCTCCTTTGCTAGCAGCTCCAGATGAGCCTTGGCCTTCCTCACTCCATTTCTAGATGAGTAGGCAATGTCTTTGTACCCCTTCCATGTAGCCTGTCCCTGCTTCCACCATCTGTATATTTCTTTTTCATGTCTGAGCTTAGCCAGGAGCTCCATGTTTATGAGAGACTGGAAGTCAAGTAACCGTCTCAAAGCTTGCTTGTATGCACCTGTCTGCAGCTTGCAAGGGACCTTGTGCATATAACAGACCATTCATTTTGCTTGTCAGGAAGGAAACTTGTGCAGACTTACTATAGCAGCAGACCATTCTCATCACTCATCAGGCACCTCCAAAACCAGCCCCTATCCAGGCTGGGCTGGCAGCCTCCAGGGACCATGTCCCGGTTACTACAGTCACAGGAAGGCCGCATGATAAGCGAGACCTAAGGCATGTAAACAGTTCGTAAGATGTATGCACCTGTGCCTGACTGAGGATAAAAGGACCACAGAAACAAGCCACGGTGTGCACCCACTGCTGAAGAATTGATGACCGAGGACCAACGGGATGCCGCTGGATGCATGGTGGTGACTATCCTTTGCTTATCTTTCTGAATGCTTGCTTAGTTTCTTTCTAATATTTCCTGCCTTTCCTATTGCTCCATTCCTTTGTACTCATTCAATAAAAGTGGCCTGATTGGCAGCATTTGACCTCTTTTGTGTCTTAATCTCATTCTTCAGATCACTACAAACCTTTCCTGAGCCCAAAGTCGGACCGGGACTTTACAATGTTCATCCATGCTTGCCTTCTACCATGCCTGCTTGACAGGAAGGGACAATTCTTGTGCCCTGAAGAGATGTGCTTAACGCTTAGCCAGCTTTCCTGGGCCCCTTTGCCCTCTAGGGCAGTTTCCCTTGGGATCATCCCAAGTAGCTCCCAGAGCAGGCTGAAATAAGCTCTTCTGAAGTCCAGAATTGTAATTCTGGTATTGTCTTGCTTGCTCCTCGCAGGACCTTAAATTCCACAGCCTCTGCCACACAAACCGCATACTAATTTTTTTTCAGACATTGTCCACTGTGCTAAGGAGTGATGAAACAGCTAATGGCAATTCCATGCAGATGCTTGCCACTTTCAGGCAAGCCACCCTCCACCAGGTCTCATGAGACTACAAGGCCACCACAATATCCAAACAACAAAAGTTACTCAGCTTGTGACCACCGTCACCACCGCATGCTCCTGCCACCTGCTCTGTCTTTGCAGCAAATGGAACTTGCACACAGGTGTCTGCACAAGTACGCAGCAAAGCATTGTTTGCTACCTGTCACAGGAAAAAATGCTCAACCCTTTGTTTTTAATTAAACCAGGATTGAAGCAGTTTATTATAGATTTAGTAACAAGCAATCAGTTAATGACACATTCAGGAATGGGGAGGAAACAAAGAGGGGGAAGTGTGCAGGCATCCCTAACTACTAAATTACAGAACACCACTCCAAGATGCAAAATGTAATATCCTTAAAAAAAAATTGTTTTCAAAAATTTTCTTCCTTCAAATTCTCATAATTCCTTTTCCTTTCAAATCTCCCCACAGTGTCAAAGTTAAGTGCAAAATAAGAGGGATGAATAAACTACCAGTGGGTTAACTTGAGAGGTAAAATAACATCAAGGCCATGAGCAACCTGCTCTAACTACTTTGTAGTCCAACTGCTTTGGACTACGTTACCTGTGAACGTCCTTTCCAACCTAAATGAGTGTAATTCTAAATAAATATTTAGATAGGAAAGAAATATATAGTTTACAGCAACAATCATATAGCAATTTGACCATTTCACATTATTGGCAGGTTTAATAAAACAAAGTTTAAAAGAATTAGCAACCCCTTGTACTGTCAGTTACATTATTATCAAATTTATTTTCATAGCATTTATACTCCCCATATACATAGTTTACAGACATTGTATGTGATTACATTATCAATGCCTGTCACTAGCAAATGCAGCTGAATGAAAGTCTGTAGGATTAAGGTCCACAGGATGTATTTGTATTGACTAACTTCGAAATAAAGGTGTGATGCAAAATCACTGGGGTAAGAAAGTTGCCTATTTTGTAACTTAACACTGCCAGGCCTTAGCTGAACAGCACTTCAGAATATTTGGGGAAAAAACCTCTTTATGTTACCTTTACTTAGATATGAATTCACCAGAAAAGAGAAGTAGAAGATTTAAAAGTGATATATTTCCTGGAATCTATTTGTCCTCTCACAGCGCTATGCACTGCTTCACACCTCTGAATAGACTGTCACATCTGGTCAGCAATGTGTGTGGGATTAAGGTAACCCCTGCCTGCAACGTACAATAAATTCAAGTATTATTGCAACAGTAGGACTACCTCATGAACTGCTAATAAACTGCTGTGAATGCAAACCACTGGAATTCCATGTTTCTGAAACTGTATCATGCTTTAAACTGGCAGTTTCACCTCAGCCTAACCCGCTTGACATCACACCAGTGAAACCTTTCAAGGAGCTGTGTATGGGGTAGTAGCTGCTCTGAAGTAAGAGAAATACAGATGAATCAGAGGGGGAAAAAAATCCCTGTTTATTTCCCTTGAAGCAGAATTTACCATTTGAATTTGAATTTGTGAATTTGAACATAGGTCCCTCCATTTCACTCAGTTCGTATCTTAGATGAAGATGCCCTACTTGTGGTTAGGCCTTAGTATTCAAACATCCTAGAGGTATACACATATACTAATTTCACAGAGACTGCTGCTGAAAAGTGATTGAAAATGATAAGTGAATAAAAATGACAAAAGAGATCAATCATAAGTTAACATTAAATAAATACCAACATTTAGTTCTGTAACCAGGGTTCAAACAAACTTCCACAATCAGGGATTAAGAAAAGAGCTCTTGATTCTGTTTTGGTCCGCACTCAGATAAGTATGTTAACTTTGCATGAAATGATTTCTTGTTTTATATCTTCAGATGAAATACGATTTATTCTTACAGCTCCAAGACTGCAAACAATTTCCTGTACTTCTAAATATATAAAGAACTCATAGCTCTCACTTGCCCAAACTCTTACACATTTCACTAATGCTCTTTTTTTTTTAAAATCGCATTGTTTCTAGTATGAATCCAGACTACTTGCCTATCTTCGTAAGTGGTTAACACAAATAACACTGTAGTCTTTAAACACTCAACTGTATTTTATACATTGTCAATCTTAAACTCAGGACGCAGTTTGATAACATGATCTAAGATGTAACTGTGTGGTATATGTTTTTGTCAGTCTCTCAGAAAACATTTTTAATTATTTACAATAATAAATACTGTCAAGTGGATGTAATATGTGTTGCATACGCAAAGACTGAATTAGAAAATGTCTTACCTTAAATTCACCAATGTTTTTTCTCTAGAGATTATAACTTCTTCTAAAAAGATCTCAAACTACCTGGCAAACAATAAGCAGTTCTTATCTAATAAAAACTGAATACCTTTAGACAAATGCATCAGTCACCTGAAGAATATGTGGATGATGCAAATCTTAAACCAGTTTTGACTCTTGTGCAAACAAATACTACAGTTCAAGCAAAGGGTAATATTCTATGCAAACTGTACATGACTAAATGCCTTCATATGCTTATTTTATATATATCATAATAGTTTATTATTCTCTGTAAATCATGCTCATTCAAAGAAGAGACTATAAATAGGAAAGCTGAAATAAAGTACCTGAAAGCTGAGAAAAACAACTGTGATCACTATGGGATTGTTAACCCCTGCCTGCAACGTACAATAAACACTGTCTTTGCATATTACAGCTATATATCTACTTATAAATATTTCACCAGTAAATTTAATAAAAAAAATCATAACACCAAGCAGTAAGAATAGGTAAGAAGAAGAAAGTCATAGTTTAGAGAGTAGTTAAATAGGTTACGTATTTCTAAGTCTGTTTAGGCTGATGCAGACCTGAGACCCCTGGAATGGTTCATATAAAGAGGAAGCCTTTAACAGTTGTCTTGGAGAAATTCTAAAGGACAGTTGAAATTTCAGAAAATAAAAGTGGCATCATACTACCCATCTTTAAAAGGTAAGAACCAAGTGTTTATATTTATAGACCTCCTGCCTGAAATCAATTCCTAAAAAAAAAAAATAACAATACTAGAACAAACTGCCTTAAGTACAGAGAGAAACAGAAAGAGATGAGAAGAAGTCAGCATGGATTTATCATGAACACATACTGTCAACCAATCTAATCTCCCTCTCTGACGTGATAGGAGACCCTAAGAAGAGAGGAAAAGCAGCAGATGTCACAACTCGATTTTCCTAATTCTTTTGATGTGACATTCTGATAAACAAGCTTGAAAAGCTTGGTGCAGATGAAAGGGGTGTAAACCAGCCGAAAACTGTAGTTGGAGAGCAGTTATTAGTAGTTCCCTGTCAAAAGGGAGAGCTATATCAAGAGTGGTTCTGCAAGGCAAGGATCTCTTTTTACTATTACTTTTGTGAATGGCAGAATAAAGGGAATACTTATGAAAGTGGCACATGAAGTGAAGCCCTGGAGTGCACTAGAAGAGAGGACTAGAATGGAGAGACCAAGACAGACCAGCCAGAGGAGGGGCACGCGAGGAGGAAGCAGGACAGAACTCAGTGTGTACAATGCTCCACACCCAAGAAAAAGAAAGAAACTGCCTACGAACTGTGGGAAGTAACCAACCAGGTAGCAATGGTTCAAAGGCAACCTGGGAATTTAGTACATATAAACTGAACAGAAGTTGAAATGTCATCTTGCACAGGAGGAAGATCTCATGCTACGTTTGCAACATAAAAAGTAATCTTTTTCTCTCATGTTAGTAAACCTTATTTAGAGTGCTGCATTTAGTTTTAGGCATCAGCTGGAGGTAGTCAGGAGATAGAAATGTGATTGATCAGAGGTTTATGAAACATCATTGTTGAAGAAAGATTGAATGAATGATGCCTACTAAGCTTAGGGAGAAGAATGAGGAAAGAGCATGATAAACTTTCAAGAGTGAATGGATAAACGGCTTTCAAGCTTACAGAGAGTCAAACAGGTTTAACTCCAGTAAGAACAGGAACAGGAAATACATATCCTAGAGAAGCTATGATTTTCCAGAGCTATATAAATCATCCTTAAAATGTCTAAATATGTTCTAACATGGACTGAGGAAGATATAGTTGATCCTGCCTCAGGGTAAGCAAATGGCTTGAATGAGCTCTATTTTCCCTTCATTTTTTATGACCGGACACCAGAACAGACATCTAAAATCTTAATACCTGCATAATGGAGGAAGAAAAAAAATAGTGTGAGCATTACTTGCAAGGAATCTATGAATTTGTTCCTTGCCAGTGACTTGAAACATTCGGTTTATACTGATTAATTGTTTTCATTACGTGGAAAAAACTTGTGGAACTAATGATAATGCTAATTTTTGCATTTCAATGCTTTGAAGTGACAATAGCATGATAATGATGAGCCTCATTACTTTGTGCATTTTATACAAGCCATAGAACATGTACAAAACAGATTTCTGATACAAGTCAGCCAGAAAATAAAGTTACTCCCTATGCAAAATATTCATTTTCATCCATTTATGTCTGTTTCAGTCTGTTTTCAAGGTAGTTGTGTCAAATGCAGAGAGAGATAACTTGATATAGTTAAAAATGTAAATCCATGTTTAACTCAACACAAAACTAATGAAGAACAACCAGACATATATCATATACAAATTCTATTGATTCATTCTCCACTTGCCAAGGAGATCAGTTCCAGTGCAGGTGAGTCCACACTGGGGAAGGGAATTGAGGTGAAAAGGGCTGGCAAGGGGCTCTTTTTGGGGCTTATCAAAGCCGGAAAAAGCGGCTAGCCTGTGCCAGGACCGGGAGCTTGTGGGAGGGCTGCTGACGTGGCATGGGCGGAGCAAGTGCCGCCGATGGCAGTTTTAAACGAGCTCTTTGGAGCACTGAGCAAGGCAGCAGTGAGTGGGCATCACCCAGGGCCAGGAAGCCATGGTATCTACTCGGCAGAAGACCATGGCATCCCTGCACTCTGCACGCACCAGCTCTGATGCAGCTTCCTAGATGGAGCTCTCCTGGGAACACGCTGCCACCCTGGTGTCGATCTGCAGGGTGGGCCTGCACTTACACTGGTGTTGGATGTCAGCAGTGAGCATGCCTGTGGGACGTGTGCCCACGTAGAGGAGCTCCTCCCCTTAGTGATGGAGCTCAGGGAGGAGGTAAGCAGGTTGAGAACTATCAGGGAATGCAAGAGGGAGATAGAAGCTTGGAGTCATATCCTGCCCCCAATGAGAGAAACTCAGCAGGCAGACAGAGCCCCTGCTACAGAGAACTCCCTGTCCTCTCTCTGACTGACTGAATGTGGTGACTTGGAGGACAGGGGGCAATGACAAGATGTTCCTGTCTGATGCAACTAGCGCTGCAGGTGTGTCTGCCCAGTGACCACCCACCCTTCCCAGGTGCTGTTGCAGAACAGGTACAGTACTCTGCGAGGGGAACTGGGCAATGGTGAGGATGATAGTCCCTCCAGTTTGGAGGCGTCATTGAGGTCTAGTCGGACCACCCCCAGCACCGAAACTACCTCAGTAAAGAATAAAAGATGGGTCACTGTCATAGCCGACTCGCTTCTGAAGGGAACGGAAGGCCTGATACGTAGATGGGACCCACTCTATAGGGAAGTCTGCCGCCTCCCTGGGGCCCAGGTTAATGACATAAAGAAGAAGCTTCCATCCCTAGTACAGCCCTCAGATTATTATCCCCTTTTGGTGATGAAGTAGTGAGGAGAAGTCCAAGGGCAATGAGGAGAGATTTCAGGGCCTTGGGACGACTGGTCAAGGGATCGGGAGCACAAGTCATGTTCTCCTCTATCCCTCCAGCTGCAGGGAATGATGAGGGGGTAAACAGGAAGAACCAGCAGATCGATGTCTGGCTCCAAGACTGGCACTACAGGCAGGACTTTGGGTTCTTTGACCATGGCTTGATTTACAGGACAGCAGGCCTGCTGGTAACAGATGGGAAAAGCCTGTCTCACAGGGGGAAAAGGGTTCTGGGACAAGAGTGAGCAGGGGTGACCACTTGGGAAGATTACAAGAATGCTGCCAGAGTATGCAGGGATGAAACGAGGAAAGCCAGGGCCTCCTTGGAATTAAATCTGGCAAGGAACGTCAAAGTCAACAGGAAGCGTTTCTTCAAGTACATCAGAGGCAGAAGGAAAACTAGAGAAAATGTGGGGCCATTGTTGAATGAGACAGGGGCCATGGTGACAGATGATGCAGAGAAGGCAGAATCACTGAATGCCTTCTTTGCTTCAGGTTTTGCTGCTCAGGCCAGCCCTCAGGAGTGCCAGACTTTGCAGGTAACAGAGAAAGTCTGGAGGAAGGAGGACTTTCCCTTGGTTGAGGAGGATCAAGTTAAAGATCAATTAAGTAAACGGGATATCCACAAGTCCGTGGGTCCTGATGGGATGCACCCACGAGTGCTGAGGGAGCTGGCAGAAGTCAGTGCTAGTCCGCTCTCCATCATCTTTGAAAGGTCCTGGAGAACAGGCGAGGTGCCTGAGGACTGGAGGAAAGCCAATGTCACTCCAGTCTTCAAAAAGGGCAAGAAGGAAGACCCGGGAAACTACAGGCCAGTCAGCCACACCTCCATCTCTGGAAGGATGATGGAAAAGCTTGTTCTGGGCGTCATCTTAAAGCACTTGGAGGAAAAGAAGGTTATGAGAAGTAGCCAACATGGATTCACCAAGGGGGAGTCATGTCTGACTAATCTGATAGCCTACTAGGATGGTGTGACTGGATGGATAGAGGAGGGGAGGGCAGTGGATATTGTCTACCTTGACTTCAGTAAGGCTTTCGACACCATCTCCCACATCATCCTCATAGGCAAGCTTAGGAAGTGTGAGTTGGATGAATGGGCAGTGGGGTGGATTGAAAACTGGCTGGGAGATAGAGCTCAGAGGGTTGTGATTAGTGGCACAGGGTCTAGCTGGAGGTCTGTAACAAGTGGTGTTCCCCAGGAGTCAGAACCAGGTCCAGTCCTGTTCAACATACTCATCAGTGACCTGGATGAGGGGACAGAATGTACCATTAGCAAGTTTGCTGATGATACAAAACTGGGAGGAGTGGCTGACACACCGGAAGGCTGTGCTGCCATTCAGCGTGACCTGGACATGCTGGAGAGTTGGGCAGAGAGAAACCTCATGAAGTTCAACAAAGGCAAGTGTAGGGTACTGCACCTGGGCAGGAATAACGGCAAGCGCCAGTACCGGTTAGGGGCTGACCTGCTGGAAAGCAGCTCTGTGGAAAGGGACCTGGAAGTCCTGGTGGACAGCAGGATGACCGTGAGCCACCAATGTGCCCTTGTGGCCAAGAAGGCCAACGGCATCCTGGGGTGCATCAGGAAGAGTATGGCAAGCAGGTCAAGGGAGGTTATCCTCCCCCTCTACTCTGCCCTGGTGAGGCTGCATCTGGAGTACTGTGTCCAGTTCTGGGCTCCCAGGTTCAAGGACAGGGAACTGCTGGAGAGGGCACAGCAAAGGGCTATGAAGATGATTAGGGGACTGGAACATCTTTCTTATGAAGAAAGGCTGAAGGACTTGGGTCTTTTTAGTCTGGAGAAGAGAAGACTGAGGGGGAATTTTATCAATGCTTACAAATACTTAAATGGGGGGTGCCAGGAGGATGGCACCAGTCTGTTTTCAGTGGTGCCCAGTGATAGGACAAGAGGTTAACAGGCACAAACTGGAACATAGGAAGTTCCATGTAAACATGAGGAGGAACTTCGTTACTCTGAGGGTGGCAGAGCACTGGAACAGGCTGCCCAGAAAGGTGGTGGAGTCTCCAACTCTGGAGACATTCCAAACCCGCCCGGACGCCATCCTGTGCAACCTGCTCTAGGTGACCCTGCTCTGTCAGGGGGGTTGGACTAGATGATCTCCAGAGGTCCCTTCCAACCCCTGTGATTCTGTGGTTGTGTGATTTTTCTCTAATGATTATGGAAGTATCTGAATATGAATTCATAGAATCATAGAATCACCTAGGTTTGAAGGGACCTTTAAGATCATGGAGTCCAACCATCAACGTAACACTACCACTAACCCATGTCCCTAAGTGCCACGTCTACCCATCTTTTAAATACCTCCAGGGATGGCGATTCCACCACTTCCCTGGGCAGCCTGTTCCAATGCTTGATAACCCATTCAGTGAAGAAATTTTTCCTAATACCCAATCTAAACCTCCCCTGGTGCAACTTGAGGCCATTTGCTGTCGTCCTATCACTTGTTACTTGGGAGAAGTGACCGACCCCCACCTCGCTACAAGCTCCCTTCAGGTAGTTGTAGAGAGCGATAAGGTCTCCCCTCAGCCTCCTTTTCTCCAGGCTAAACAACCCCAGTTCCCTCAGCCACTCTTCGTAAGACTTGTTCTCTAGGCCCTTCATATTCATAAATGTACTCATTGTGGCTGAAATAAAATTTTCTTTGCTAGCGCCAGGAGTAATTTCCAAGTATTATCTTGTAATAAATGGCTACTCAGACAGAAAAAAAATACAAAGTATCTAAACTGAGTTTAAAAAAATGTTTGACTGTGAAATCTGAATACTTGTTCAGTAAATTTGTGACTACATGCTTTTATAAATACTTTTATGTAGCCTTGAAAAGTACAAGGTTGGAACAAATACAACCGTGATTAAAGATATCTGGACAAAACAATGTTTATGTAGGCACTTATTGGTTTATGCTTTTAATGTGTGAAATAAACTTGTATTTCAAGATATATTAAGCAGTAATGTAATTGAGCAGATACCTCCTCTGTCTACTTTAAGGAATCCTAAAACTTGACATTTTCATATCTATACACCAAAAATACACATAGTCTCTACTAGGTGTCTAACACATCATACTGCTCATCCGTGAGAACAATTCATCATCTTTGTGAGACAGTACACAGTCATATTACTTTTTAACTCTTCCAGATTAAAAATCTAAACTGTTCCACAATATACATCAAATATATTTGCTTACCACTCAGTTCTATGCTGGTCTGCTTCTTTAACCACTCTGAGTTTCTACCTGCAGGGCTGATGTAGTGTGTGCACACTTCTGGTGGGTTAGTCCAGGCTAACGGCCATACACCCCACCAGATGGGCAAACAGGATGAGAAAGTTCATGGATCAGGATAAAGACAGGGAGATCACTTACCATTTACTATTGCAAGTAAAACAGACTCAACTTGGGGAGAATTAATTTAATTTACTGCCAATTAAAATAGATTTGGGTAGTGAGAAACAAAAAGGCCACCATGATAACACCTTTCCTCCCCCTTTCCCAGGGCCAACTTCCCTCCTTCACTTCCAACTCCTCCACGCCCCCTCCAAGCAGCACAGAGGGGATGGGGGGGAAAGGGCGTAACAGTTTCTCTCTGCCACTCACTTTCTCGTTCTCACACTTTTTCCATGCTCCAGTGTGGGCTGTCCACAGGCCACCATTTCTCTGGGAACATCCGTCTGCTTTGGCGTGGGTTCCTCCATGGGCTGCTGAGCAGTACCTGCTCCATGCTTGGAGCAGCCCCTCTTCCTTCTTCTCTGGCCTTGGTGTTCACGGGGCTGTTCCTCACACTTTTTTCCTCACTCCTCACCATTCTTGCCCTGTCTTAAATATCTTTTCGCAGAGGCAGCACCAGCTTCGCTGACAGGCCGGTAGTGGGTCCACTGTGGAGCCGGCTGGAACCGGCTGGAGCCGGCTGTGTGCGGCACGGGGCAGCCCCGGCCTCTCCTCACAGAGGCCGCCCCGCAGCCCCCTCACTGCCAGCGACTGGGCTCCGGTACCCAGTACAATGCTGAAGGGGAATATGCACAACCTAAATCGATGTCTTTCCTCTCCCGTTATAACGCAGCACTGAGAAATTATTCTCTTCTACAACCTCAATAGCCTTAGTGTATTTTGAACACTTCAGTTTCAATATGCAACCGCAATTATCCACAAAGAGCTGTTTACTTTCTTGTTTTAATGTTTGACTTTTTGTTTCTCATTACCCGAATCTATTTTAATTGGCAGTAAATTAAATTAATTTTCCCAAAGTTTGTTTTGCCTGCTATAGAGTTTTTGGTCTTAAACAGCTGCAACCACAGCACAGAAGACGCTTGCAGACAACTGTAAGATTCAGAATTTATTCAGACTGAATTTTGAGGTAGATTACTCAACACCAGAATGTCTAATCTGGCCAAAGCACGTCACAGATGCAGTCATCAAAACACCAGAGTGTTCTGAGATTGACCAACTCCTTGGCATCTTTCAAGAATGTGCTTTCCAAAGTAATGACATTATTGGAGTCTCACAGACTTCAAAGTCTGGATTTAATTAGCAGTACTAGGTAGAGTATCTTTTTTTTCACGCACACAGTTTGTACATATATTTCATATGATCTGCCAAAAGTGCCATACAGCTTTCCAGGTTTTGCGTAACTAGATTCATGGAGCTCATGGCAGAGGAGAAAGGCTAGATATGAAATAAAGATGTAAAAATAACCTGGAATCAATGGGATAATTCTTATCTGGAGCTCACACTTCATTTGAAATCTTGCCCAAATAATATCACAAGATCCTACAACAGATTTTTTATTTTACCAGAGAGACCAAATGTGTTCATGTTGTTGAACCTATGTGTTTACTAAATAACTCTCTTGCTACCAATATGCACAACTTAACACAATCCACAGAAAAAGAGAACTGTAATATTATGGATCCGCACAGCAAGTTGTACAAAGACTGGACTTGAAAATAAATGAGAAATACAGAATACCACCACAGGGGCTTTGAATCCAGAAACCTAGCTACTATCAGAATAGAACTCCATACAATGAACTCCTAAAAGAGAAAACAAACAAACAAGCAAATACATTCAATACAAAATAGAAAGATCTTGTAAATAAAACTCCATTTAACCCACTGTTATACTTAAAAAGCAGACCCTTACTCTTAGACATGCCATTAGACATGCCATCAGACTAGCAAAATCTTCTTTGGTCAAACTCTTGGCTCAACCTGTTCATCTCTGATCACGATACAGGTTCTCTTTTTTCATCCTTGCATATGCTTCTCCCTCTGCCACAGAAAATTCTCCCCATTGAGTAGATGTGATAGTTTGCAACAATGGAACCATCTCCACATACAGGGGAAACACCACTGTAGGGCTGTCCATCTTTCTTACAGTACACTAATTTGTGGAAAATACTCATTACAACATCAGAAAGGCATTAAGAAGAAAAGACAGAGAAGATGACTAGAAAATAAAAAACCTTAAAGTCTTTAAGTAGCAGAGTTCCTCCCCAAGACAGTACAAGGCGAGACAGTATAGGCAAGGCTTTGACCCACTGTTTTTAGGGAGATTCTGAGCCATAAAATATATAAAGACAACAGCAACTGTAAATGGGAGCTCACAAACCTGATCAGCAAATCATCCTCCTGGAAACTGAAGACATCAGTGTCTACAAGTCTTTCAAATTTGATGGAAAGAAGGGAAGAATTTGGAAAAGATCCAACAATATCGGATCCAGAGGAGGGCCACAAAGATGATCAGAGGGCTGGAGCACCTCTGCTATGAAGACAGGCTGAGAGACTTGGGGTTGTTCAGCCTGGAAAATAGAAGGCTCCAGGGAGACCTTATAGCAGCCTTCCAGTATTTAAAGGGGACCTACAGGAAAGATGGGGAGGGACCCTTTATCAGGGAGTGTAATGATAGGATGACAGGTAACAGCTTTAAACTGGAAGAGGGTAGATTTAGATTAGATCTTAGGAAGAAATTTTTCACTCTGAGGGTGGTGAGGCACTGGACCAGGCTGCCCAGGGAACCTGTGGAGGCCCCATCCCTGGAAGTGTTCAAGACCAGGCTGGACAGGGCTTTGAGCCCTGGTCTAGTGGGATTGGAACTAGATGATCTTTAAGGTCCCTTCCAACCTAAACCATTCTATGATTCTATGATTCTATGATTCTATGATAAGAAAGAAAGTAGAAGGGAGAAAAAAAAAGTAGGAAAGCCAAAGAAATCTTCAGCAAAGGCACTGTTAGTAAGTTCAAGAAGACTGAGGCTACTGAAAATGAATGAGAAAAAAGTTTCAAAGCCATAAACTGCTCCAGGTGTACAAATTACTAAAAGTTGATTAAGATGAAAAAATGGCAAGGCACAAGATACCAAAGAACATAGTCTTTCTCAAGAAATGCAATTACTTAAATAGGAAATGTCGTCCATTTATTCAAATACATGTAGTCTAAATACAAGAACAGATGTAGCGAGCTGATCATATCTATTTATTGCTCATTTACTTCTTACAGGAGGTACATGCTGATCTTTGTTTTGATTGTCTAATTAAAATTTATTTTGCCTTTAGCTCTTCTCAAAGCTCTTTTTTTTATTTCAGCTCATGACTATGCCTTCTCACAACTTCTTAAGGAGAGGAGGAAGCGCAGGGAAACAGCTCCCTTGTCATTAATGTATTTGCTTCATCGTATCTGATACTTCTCTGTTATCTAGAGCTGATTCTCTCATTGATTCATCTTCCACTTCCACACAACAGATACCAATATTCAACACTCTTTAAAACAAAAGCCTTACAATTGTTAAAGTACATCCTTGTACATATACATTAAAGATCTGTTACTCCAAAAAGCAACAAATTTTTAGCATTATCCTGCTTATACTGTAAACTCACTTTATAGCACTTCAAGCTTCTCTGAACAACTAAGAATTTACAGAACTACTTGGGTTCTTTCATCATCTCTTTTTTAATTCTTTAACCAAAAGTTTTCTTGTAGGGATTTTAGGGTATGATTAAACAACTGATGCACAATGAAATGTTTCATTTAGTAACAGACGTTCATTACTAATGTTATATAATAAGGTAAGTGAAACAGCAACTGGATATTAAAAAAAAAAAGAAAAGGAACTAAAAAATGAGAGGTGCCATACTTGATAATAATGGCAAAGTTATCACCTTAAGATATATAGACATATTGTGAACATAAATGCTTACATTCATTGTGATTGTAAAATGCCTGTTTATCAAATGTCTTTGCTGGCAATACTTTGGTTCATTAATTGATTATAGAGAATTTTCATTGAAATATTCAAATTAATTAAAGCACAATTTCACATTTAAAAGTATTGTTTCATTGTGAGATTATGGTTGTGGTCCCAAATGCAGGATCTATTTTATCAGTTGCCTTCCACAGACTCAATTGCTTCTTACTACTGTATTCCAGTTTAGCCACTATTTATTGGGTTTGATGAAAGTGACTACATGAAAGTTCATGGTCTACTCTACACAGGAAATATGAATATATAAGCAGAATGGCCCTTTTTATTATCAAAAAAATGTGAATCTATGAACTGAGTGAAATTTAAACAAGAATTAGCAGAGCTCAGCTTTATGTATGAGATAAATATGAGCTTCCATTGTTGTAGAAGACTGTTACTAAATGTGATTTGTCTCAACATTGCTGTTGCACCCCCACTCCCTGACCTTAACATCCGGCCTCAGAAGACACCACCCTCTTGGCCTGCAGAGAAATACCTCCGTGCGCTTGCACAAGGGCCAGGGCGTGAAAAAGGCAGATGACAGCTCCTTGAGGAGACAGCACGTATAGCACAGACTGCACGTACACAATCGCAATCTGTGCATGAGCATGGGACCCCTATAAAAGGAGCGTGTGCGCTCCAGTGAGGGGCTTTTTCTCTTTCCTGCTCTCCTCCTTGTGTATCTCCTGGAACCTGCTTCAACAAAGCCAATGCATGGAAATCATAGATGGAGCTAACAGAGCATCACCGGACTTGGAGTGGTGGTAGCTAGACTTGAACTCTCACTTTCTTTATCTCTTTCTCTCTCTCTTTCTCTTTCTTGCTTTCTCCTCTTTGCTCTTCCCCACTCTCCCCGTTACCTCTCTATATGGTTCTTCTCACGCTGTTCGTTGAAAATAAAGCTGAAGGGTTGTACGACATTTGACTTAGTTGAGTGTCTTAATCTTGTCCCTGGGATCATAACGACACCTCCCCAACATTGGATCGATACAATTGTCCCATTGAAAATGCTTACAGTTTGAGTATTTTTAAAAACGTCTTGATAAAAGAGAGTGAATTAACTACAATCAGTTTTTAAAAAAAAATCATTACACTCACTAATGCCTATGGGACCATTAGTAGATTTATTAAGTGTATGTAGTATGCATGAACCTACCTCTTCCCGTCGATGGTTTAAGTTTGATTCAGAATTCTCCATAAAGGACGGAAGCTGTATCTCTTCTGAAACAAAAGAAATAGTAAGCTTGGAAAATCACTGGAGAAAATGATGGCCTGATCAAAACTGTTTGTCCGCTCCTTTCAGTCAAAGTATTTTATGAAAGACTGGACAGTTTTTATTGTATTTTCCCTATTTTCTGGCTACCTCTTATTGTAATCTACAGCTCTCCTTATTGGTAAGGAGAGAGCTACTCAACAGACTGCCATGCTCCTCATTTACTACTGTCATTCCTAGACTGAGTAGAAATACTAGACATGCTCTACTATTTCAGGAAAGAAAGGACATTGCCAGCAAGTCATTTTCTGTGATGGACATTTAACTTTGTCTTTTCTTCCCCACAGGTTGTTAAACAGCCAGAAAAAAATCTTAAACATTCCATAGCTCTTCATAAATGGCAAAGTGTAAATTTTATTGCTATGAGATATTGACTGTGTTCGTGCATCTACTGTTAGTATTATCTGAACTTTTATTACACACAGTAATATGTATCTAGAGTTCCCAATCAGTTTTAGTTACATTTACATTAAGATTTTAGGCAACTTTGGCAGGAGTAGGCAATTACTAAAAAAGGTGTGGGGGAAGTATGTTGGATTTTTTCCTCTTGAAACATTTGGGAAATTCCCTAGTCTATGATGAATGTGGGCTGGTATTAATATTCTTACCAGACCAGAAAGATTTTGAAGGTTATTCAGAACTTCACACAATTTACAAGAACAAATTAAAATCCCTTAAGATGTTCCTTTCCTTACTGCTAACTGTAGATCTAACCTATGACTCAATTACATAATTATAATAATATTGCACTAATATAACAAAACTGTATACCTTATTGGTATATGTCTGAATGAATTAGCTCAGATAAGTTTTTATTACAAAATAAACCCAGAAGAGCGACGCAAAGAAGTGCATGAAGAATTTGATGTCTTGCTTAGTCATTACGCATAGAAATGTGTTAATTTTGGGGAAAATTTTTATGAAAAAGATATTTTAAAAAATGCAGACACAGATCACACCTTTTAAGGGACAAACTGTTGTACAAAGTGTCACTCAAATTGTGGAGAAAGGCTGATAACTAGAGGAGTTTTAAATTCAAGCAGGAAACTCAACATGTAGACTTTGAAGATAGGTGTCCTGAACATTTCTGGCTTATGCAGATGCCAGTAAGATATGGGACACTCCAGTGAGTGTACCATGACAGAGCTCTTTTTTATTACATTGGATACTTTCCACATATAAGATGAACACATTCACTTTAGAGTACTTGTATTTCAAGGGATAAGGCAGCATATACTAAATTTTCCAGTCCAATCATATACTTTTGTCTCAGGTGAGTAATTTATTCACTTTTTTATTTTACATAATGCACAGAGCATAGCCGCTACATCACCTCCTTGCCTTGGCTCCTCTGACCCTAACAGAATCATGCAGCTTAAAACCGTGTACACCTCTTTGAAATGTTAATGTAAGAAATCATTAAGAGGGATATCATGCCTTTTTCCTGCCCAAACTGAGGCCCTTTTTTGGAGGGGTGAATTAGTTGGGGCAAAGAATGTGACTGTATGATGTATGACTTTTTTTTCCCTGAACAGACTATTTGCTATCAATGCAGAACTAAATTGTATACAATGTGAACCATACAAGGGGTTCTGCAAATGAAACTGCTTACATTTACCTGCACGACATTGGTTCCTCATCTATGAGAGCAACTCCGTGGTGTCAGAGCATCACTGAATCACAGAATAGTTGAGGTTGGACCTTTGGGAGATGGTGTAGTCCAACCCCACTGCTCAAAGCCGGATCACCTAAAGCAGGTTGCTCAGGGTCACATCCAGTCAGGTTCCAAATATCTCCAAGGATGGAGACTCCACAATCTCTCTGGGCAATCTGTGCCAGTATTTGACCAATCTCAGAGTGAAAAAGCATTTTCTATGTTTAACTGGAATTCCCTGTACTTCAGTTCGCACTCACTGCCTCCTGTCCTTTCACTGAGTACCACTGACATATCACTGGCATCTAGACAGAAATTTCAAGACCATCTAAGGAACCTGAATGTATACAAGTCCACAGGTCCTGATGAGATGCATCTGCAGGTCCTGAGGGAACTGGCAGATGAAGTTGCCAAGCCACTATCTGTCATATTTGAGAAGTCATGGCAGTCCAGTGAAGTTCCCACCAACTGGAAAAGGGGAAACATAACCCCCATTTTCAAAAAGGGAAAAAAGGAAGACCCAGGCCAGTCAGTCTGACCTCTGTGCCTGGCAAGATCATGGAGCAGATCCTCCTGAAAACTATGCTAAGGCACATGCAAAATAAGGAGGTGCTTGGTGACAGCCAACATGGCTTCACTAAGGGCAAATCATGCCTGGCAAATTTGGTGGCCTTCTATGACAGCATTACAGCAATTGACATCACCTACCTGAACCTGTGCAAAGCATTTGACACTGTCCTGCATGACATCCTGGTCTCTAAATTGAAGAAACATGGATTTGATGGATGGACCACTCGTTGATAAGGAATTGACTGGATGGCTGCACTCAAAGAGTTGCAGTCAACAGCTCTATGTCCAAGTGGAGACCAGTGATGAGTGGCATTCATCAGAAGTCTGTATTGGGTCTGTACTGGGACCAGTGCTGTTTAACATCTTTGTCAGCAACATGGGCAGTGGGATTGAATGCACCCTCAGCAAGTTTACCAATGACATCAAGCTGTGTAGTGCAGTCGACACACTGGAGGGAAGGGATGCCATCCAGAGGGGCCTGGACAGGCTTAAGAGGTAAGCCTGTGCAAACCTCATGAAATTGAATAAGGCCAAGTGCAAGGTCCTGCATGTGGGTTGGGGCAATCCCATGCACAAACACAGGCTGGGCAGAGAATAGCTTGACAGCAGCCCAGAGAGGGACTTGAGCGTGTTGGTAGATGAGAAGCTCAACATGAGCCAGCAACGTGCAGTCGCAGCCCAGAAGGCCAACGGCATCCTGGGATGCATCAAAAGAAGCGTGGCCAGCAGGTTGAGGGAGGTGATTCTGTCCCTCTACTCTGCTCTTGTGAGACCCCACCTGGAGTACTGCAACTGGCCCTGGGGTCTCCAATATAAGAAGGACCTGGACATGCTGGAACGAGTCCAGAAGAGGGCCACAAAGATGATCAGAGGGCTGGAGCACCTCTGCTATGAAGACAGGCTGAGAGACTTGGGGTTGTTCAGCCTGGAGAAGAGAAGGCTCCAGGGAGACCTTAAAACAGCCTTTCAGTATCTGAAAGGGGCCTACAAGAAATCTGGAGAGGGACTTTTTACAAGGGCATATAGTGATAGGATGAGGCATAATGGCTTCAAACTGGAAGAGGGGAGACTTAGATCAGTTATCAGGAAGAAATTTTTCACTATGAGTGTGACAAGACACGGGAACAGGTTGCCCAGAGAAGTTGTGGAGGCTCCATCCCTGGAAGTGTTCAAGGTCAGGCTGGACGGGGTTTTGAGCAACTTGGTCTAGTGGGAGGTGTCCTTGCCCAGGGCAGATGTGTTGGACCAGATGATCTTTAATGTCACTTCCAACCCAAACCATTCTATGATTCTATGATTCTTGATGAGAACAGCCATTTCTAGGTTGAGTTGGCAGATATCTAATAGCACAAATTAGTGCTCCAAAAAATGAGAGAGATGGAAAAGAGGCTTGTTGTAATTGCTGAAGTAATTTCAGATGGCCACACATCTGATCTCTATGCTACAATTTTGGAAACAAGACCAACTTCTTCCAAAAATGGTAAGATTATTAGATCAGAGCCACTATGTTGTTTCATTTAAAAGGTAAAAAACCAAAGCAACAGTGTTTCTTGAAATTAAAAGAAATAGTTCCATCTCTTGGCACAATTCTTACAGCTTTCAGGTTCCCCTGAAGGTCATACGTAGTTGCTTGCTATGACAAACCCTGCTTCACTTGGCAGATGTGGTAGCAACTTGAGGTGGTGTATCAGAAGGTCTACTAACTTTTTATCCAGTCTCTGGTTACTTAGGATCCAAACAACATTTTAAGCATAACACAAAGAATGAAATTGAGGTCTCCATTTTCACTCTTACTCCAGCCTGAAACATTTAACCTCTTCTCATTTCACGTAATGAAGTTGTGACAGATCAGTAGGTAACCCTGGATGTTACAGTAAAAGATTTTCTTTTTAATAAAAAAGCCTAAGTTACTTTAGGATGAAAAAATCTAATCTGCTCTACAATAATCTATCTTAACATTTTAGAGCAGTCACTGTATATGGCATCTAAAATGCCTTAAAATATCATTTGTACTTTTATTATTTCAAGGACACCAAAGAAACATTGTAAGATACGAAACTTATCTTGTCAACAGGGATTATATTTGTATATTTGTATACTGATTAAAGAAAAAACACGATTCCTATTGAAACTGTAGGATTGTACTGTCAAGAGCGTTTGTGAATGAGTTGTACACAACACCTGGCATGTATATGTCTACAAATGCTGTATGTGTTACTCTTATATTGACACCGTAAGACTTATGCATTTACAAGCTGTTAATAACAAATAGTAAGGATCTACGTCCTTTCAGCAGACTGCTAATGACCTAATTTTTTTAATTGTGTAGCTGCCAAATGGCATAATGCTGGCTATCAATTAATAACATTTTGCTAGATGTCTTCATGCAGACTATAAAAATATATCTAAGATAGGCACAGGCAAGAATTGTTACCCTTATATGGTCTGGTTTTTCAAATTGTAAGACATACATATGTAGATCAAGAAAAATTTGAGGGGTTTGTATTTTTGTTTGTTCCACAGTGACCTACAGTAGTCGAGGAAGCTTCACAAGTTTTAAGGCATAATAGGAAAGGTGAATATAAATCAGATTTGTTGCATGGGTCCTAGGATTCTCTGCAAGCTATATTCTTAAAAGCCATTAGAAAGTAGAGTTTTCACGCCTTTGCTATATTGTACACAGGATTTTTTTTAAAGGATAAGTGCCACAAGATGATGACATGGTGACTGATGCTGATTAAAAGCAAACATTCATCTGATAGACTGCAGAAAACATAGCAGAACAGTTCCTGGTTTTAAGGTCTTTAAAAGTGTTGCGCATGCTTATAACCTACCTTCAGACTTCGACAGTATTTCACATCTGTTGCCTTTCTTTTTCCCCAAATGTAAATTGTTGTCTTTTAAGGACTAACACATTCTCCGGTATATTTGTCAGGTTAGTACTTGATCAGAAATGGTTAATACTTGGTGTACAACAAAAAGCATGGAAACAGCAGAAAATAGGGAAATGTGGAGCCATGAAAACAGCTGGAATGAATCTCTGTGGCTCTTTGAATCAACCACACTCTGTAATAATTGAAAATCAAGATTTAAAATGTGTTAGCATTTGGAGGTTTTTTCTGTTTCTTCCTTACCTTTCCCTAGTAAGGTAGAGAGACTCAAAGAATGTGCATGAGGAAAAATCTCTTTTTTAGTTTATGACTTTCTTTACCCTCTCTCTCTGAGATTGCCACTCACACTCACTTGCATAAATGGAAAGTGATGGAGCAAGAGTGTGGAGAAGAATTATTGAGACTATTGCTGCTGATAAGTGGTGTGTCCTCTCACCTTCCTTAAACACCAAGATCTGTATGGGCACGAGGGAAGAAGGTAGGCTGTTCAAGCTTGATAGACTAACTCCATCATGATATGCACTGGAAAAGTAGATCTTGCTCTTCTCTAAAGGCTGTCACCCTAATCAGCTATTTATTTTGCAAGCGTTCTGAGTTCGATCTGCTTGCAGAAAAGTTTATTAAGGTTACTGTGACTTTCATCACCATATTGTCTAGACCTTATCTGATCAAAATTACAAAAATAAGAAATTAGAAAAGTATGTCTTTGGCAAAATTAGTTCAGTTAGAGTATAAATACCCCGACATGCATTATTTCTCATATCACTACTAAAGATAGCATGAAGACATGGCAGCAAAGACTTGTCCCTGCAATCATTGCTTACAGGTTCGGATAGATACACCATGGCCATTTCACCACCTCTTTACTCCTGTGAAACCTTAACTATTAGAGAAAATTTAGTTTGTGCTTTCTATCACCCAGCACTAAGGGGACAGCTTACCCTGCCAACTAAAATACCTTCACTTTTTTCAGTCTCAAGCTACTAATGGGAAAAATTGGGGGGGAAAAAAAAAAAGATAAATGAGAATTTTTGAGTTGATTTCATTACAGCTAAGATATTATCTCTGGTTTATATAACATGCCAGCAAGCTTTTTTTTTCTTAGGAAAAAACCTCCTCTAATATTTTATTATTTTTAAATGCCTAACATATGCTCTGTCCAACATCCAAAAGTGACTGCATTTTAGTTCACATAAGTTCTTGAACATCTGGAATGCTACTATCTTCTGTGTTTGTCAATTTGGTTAAAAACATCTATGCACACAGAGTTTATTTTCACCACATATAAAGTATTGACCATATTTGTAAAATTCAGAAAGACAGCTTACTTATTAATATTTTTCTCTGCCAAGGCAAACAAGGAATGACTGTATGAATATATGACTGTATATAGAAATATATTATAATGAGATTAATTTCCTGCATATGGTAATTTCCTAATATGTAGCAAAATCCAGCTGAGAAACCACTCTTGTTAGGCAATCACTTCTTTTCAGTAGTCACCGTGATCTCTAAATTTACCAGTTTTGATTTTTATTAGAAATCTCTCTCTTCAGATGATGATTAATTGTCCACTACTGTCCTGTCTTGAAACAGTACTTTCAGCAAATTTCATGTTGCTCTGGTATTTGGGATTGCATCTTCTGCTTGTAATTTAATTTGAGGTCTTTGCTCAGTGATCTAATAACTTATATGTAAATGTAAAAGTATTTTTGGAATGTCAAATGTGCTTATTCAAGTACCTTCCCTTGAATCACATTGGATTAAAGCATCAAGAAACTTAAACATCTTTGAGCAATCAAATATTCCTTTAAAATGAATCTTATGTTCTAAAATGTATATTCAGTAATAGCAGTGGTGAATGTGGGAATCTTGGTAATTAATATCACTGGTATTTAAAGGAGTCTGTATGTATAGATATGTAAGTACGATGCATGTATATTACACACGTATAATGATGACTGCTGATAATGACTATAACCTGAATGTGAATGATTTTGATTGAAATGCATAATAGAATATTTTGTTTTAATGATGCTCAAAGGAAAACTTAAAGCTAGGAATTAACCTATGTGCCCAAATACAATGACAGACATTGTTAGAAGACTTAGTTTATCACATTTCCTATCTACTAATCAACTAAAACTTTTAAGTCAATAAGAACTATCTTTTGATTTGGTTAGGAGGATGTGCACCTCTGAATAATGAAGCAACATAAAAATGAAGCTATAAATGTACAGAACTTCATGACATAAATGATAGATTAGAACATTTTCTTTCTGATTCAGCATGGGAAAGCACATCCAGAAACTCAGTGCCAGTAGAAAAAAACTTACAGTACAGTATAAAATATTTTCTCGTACACTTCTTGAAAACAAAAATTCTTGAACTCTTATACCATGCAAATAAAATTGTGTTATTGAATATCTGTTATTCCAATACAAATACTTCTCAATGGGAATAATGCAATAGGCTGTAGTATAAATACTTACATTTGATAAGATGCTAAGTTATTATTACTACTGTAGTTAATAATATTATTAATATTCTACACTTCACTTATACCACTTCTTAAAATGCAATACATTTCAAAACAACAACGTTCTATATTCTTATGGATTAATGCAATGAATAATCACTTGCTTTGGTGAAATAGCTGGTTAAAATACAAAGAATGAAAAGCAGTTTTAAATTGCATTCCAAGTGTCTCTTAAATGTTGTCAGTTGACTTTATCCAGGAACAGGTAAACCAGGGTTACCGGTGATCACTGCAAAAACTGTGCAGCAATTCTCAGGGAGATGATTAACCTCAGAACAGTAGTCAAACTTAAAGTACAGTTAATAGCTATCTTCCTATTAAATAAATTTTCTTGAAACCAAGCTTTGCTTCTTCTCACTATTCTTAAATCTTGTATTGTCTGTAATTAATTTCTAAGGCAGACAGGTATGATTTAAGGGCACCTGTGCTTTGTTCCAGTACCATAGTAATTGTGAAACTTGAGCAGTCAATGCTTGCAAAATCCATTGATATATAGCTCAAAGACGGTGTTGCTATAGAAATTTGTATTGTTTGTTCTTATTCTCATATAATGCAGGCAGAAGAATAAAGAAATCCAGCAATGAAACAAAAAAGTACTCGATAATGTCATTATTGTAAAATTTTGTAGTGTTTTGGTGGCTTGATTCCTTCTTGCTTAGTTATTTTTCCACAGTAATTGGAATTCAAGTGTACAGTGAACTAATTCTCCTGAGTTTACTTAGCAGGATTTGTGTTCACAGCTACATACTGTAGTTTTCATTAAAAGGATAATGACAAAAGTCATATGTTATCTTGAGTTTTGAATTTTGCACATAATAGAGTGGCACAAATCCCATTACTCAGGCAACATCTGCCCTTGGTCCCTTAATCAAAATCTCCCATATCATTCTCTTCCTGTACATCTTCAAAGTACAACAGCTCCTGACTGTTCGGGAGGAACGCAGTGTTTCCCTCGGGCAACCAGATAATTTGAGGCCCCTTCATAATCAATTAATTGCCAAATATCTTCTGTGTTGCTGTATGTATGTCTCCTGATTCAAGAAGCTACATCAGGGTTCTCAAGCAGTAAGAGGTCACCAAAGAGGAAAGATAGTGAAGACAGAAAACCCAAAACAAAACAAAAACCCACAGGTGATGTAAATGGCATTTACTTGCCAAGTGATGAACCAAAGAGCTGTCCAGGGGAATTAGCTGGTGCTGAACAACGAATATTCAAAATGTTAGCTAGCCACAGACAAGTACCCACAGGAAGGAGAACCTGTAGCTGCAAGATTTATACTAATTCATACTAATTATTCATACTAATTCGTACTAATGATTCATACTAATGGCAGCCAACAACATAAAAGATAACCAGAAGTTAAAACAAATGAACAAACAATGAAAGAAAACCCCACAAGTCAAGCAGTCTTTTACAGGAGATAGATGATGCTCCATTTATGAATCAAAAATACTATCATAATTTTTTGATATTTCGGTTTCAGTAAAATACCAATATTGAGCTCTGTTTAAGAATTCAAAAAATCAGTGGGTGAACATTTTTAATTAAACAATGTATTTAGCATTCTAATACAAAAAAAGCGGTTTCATCTGGAATAAGATCACAATCCAAACTTTTGCTTATGAGTCTCACTTCATAAGATACCTCACCTGCCTGATCATGCAGGGTTACAAATACATGTAATTTTATATATATTTTTTATTTATATATTTCCTCAAATAGTTGCGCAACCTAATCTAACTAGCATGAGACATAATGAAACTGAATGTGTGGCTTTTAAATATGCTAACCATGAGAGTAAAAACATTCCAGAAACTATGAGACATACACAGCTGGCTAATACACAATAATGACCATAACACTGTATCCGCACTGCTTGAACTTAAAATAACTGCATACTTACTATGTTGAGAAGACCCCCTCTAAGCTCTGCTAGCACTGAGGCACTCACCAATGTTATAATCTAGTTTTGGCATTGTTTCTAGTGCTCCACAGTTTTCCTCTGATTATGTTTGAATGTAATACTGCAATCCAGCCATAATAAATTGTATGAAAGCATGTATGTAAGTATGTATATGTAAGTATAAACTGGTACGGGTGGGGGGTTTTTTCACTCTGGAGAAGAAAAAACATTTCACGATGATGGTGGTGAAACACTGGAACAGGTTATGCAACGTTGCAGAATCTCCATTCTTGGAAGTATTCAAAACTTGACTGAATACAACCCTTGAGAAACCCATCTCACTTGATTTAGATTTTAGCAGGAGGTTGGACTAGATGACCCCCCGCGTCCCCTTCCACATTAAGCCTAAGAAGCTTGGAGTGTATGCAGATCACTGAATCTTTTTCCTATTTGACATCTACTGTGTTAATGTCACTCTCTGATACAAATAAGGAAGATGAAAATTGGTACCTGATACAAAACACATGAGTAAATTCAGCCTTCCTTCACTATATTCAGAGTGACTACAACAGATAAACTGCTAAAATTGTACCCTGTTCCACTGTAGAGAAGAATTTGATGACAACAGAAAAACTAAATGGTACAGAGATTAGAAACTAGAAATTCACCAGAGGTGAACAGAACTTTGAAAACAGATTCATCCTTAAGACTGGAGGGGAAAATCGGGGTCATTGCATCTAAAAGAAATCATTAGATGTACGCTGACAGCAACTTAGAATTTTTCAAGCATTGCACGCACAAAGAACTATATGCTTTTCTCATATCCAAAGACCAATGATATGCTTCTAATACTTGCTACTGAGGAAGAAAACTATCTTTAAACATACATGCACTGTCCTCATTTACAGTAGGAAAGTTATCTGCTTAGTGCTATTGCTACACTATCTGAACACAGTAACATTAGCAGCCTAGATACTGACAACAGTTTTAAAAGCTATTTTCAGCATTGTTAAATTTTCTTCTAGGACAGCTTGATGAAACAGTGACAAAAATGTGTTTGTAATTGATTGCTCATGTGTGCCAATGCATTAACATCATTTATAATAATATGTAATAACACTGTTAATTATAGTTGTTAGCCTAATCTGCTACTAAATGGATCTCTGCTTAGTTTCTGCCTCTCTCCATGTGAGGAACAACAACAACATACAGTAGAAAGCACTGCAAAGATACGCAAGTTTGTCCAGAGTCTCGTGTATTCACTTTTAGGAGTATAGCATTTGGCAGAAATACTAACCTAGAACCCTGTAGAGGAACAGCCTCAAGCACCAGCATATGCTGGGGGCAGCCCAGGTGGAAAGCAAGCTTGCACAAAAGGACCTGGGAGTCCTGGTGAACAGCAAGTTGAACATGAGCCAGCAACATGCCCTTGCTACAAAGAAGGCTAATGGTATCCTGGGCTGCATTAGGAGGAGTGTTGCCAGCAGGTCAAGGGAGGTGATCCTTCCCCTCTGCTCTGCACTGGTGAGGCCACAGTTGGAGTACTGTGTCCACTTCTGGGCTCCCCCATACAATGAAGATACGGAGATACTGCAGATAGTCCAGTGAAGGACCATGAAGATGATGAAGGGACTGGAGGATCTCTCCTGTAAGGAAAGGCTAAGAGAGCTGGAGCTACTCAGCCTGGAGAAGAGAAGGCTCAGGGAGGATCTTAAAGGATACAAAGAAGATGGAGCCAGGCTCTTTTCAGTGGTGCCCAGTGATAGGACAAGAGACAATGGGCACAAGCTGAAACACAGGAGGTTCCTTCTGAACATCAGGAAACACTTTTTCACTGTGAGGGTGACTGAACACTGGCACAGCTTGCCCAAAGAAGTTGTGGAGTTTCCATCCTTGGAGATATTCAAAAGCAGTCTGGATATGGTCCTGGGCAGTGACCCTGCTAAAGCAGAGGAGATGGACAAGATGACCTCCGAAGGTCCCTTCCAAATCCAGCCACTTTGTGATTCTGTGAACCTCAAAATAGTAAATTAACAGTTTATTAGCTCTATACAGAGCTAATAAACTTTGCCTCTCAGTAAGGTTTATTATCTGAAGTGCCTGTCAAAGCAATGAGTATATTGAACAATATTTTTTTTCTGCCATCCCTCTTAGCAATATAAAGTCTGTCAACATCTGAGCCCTTATTCATTCAGAGACACTCTCTTAATATTCCTGTCTAACTTCCACAGATAGAGATGTTTGATCTTTCTATTATCACACTCTGACATCAAACTGTAATTACAACAGAACACTGAAGAATGACACAAATTAAAAACTAAATGTTAACCTTCACGAATTTCTTCTAATTTTGGAAAGTCCTAGTTTGAATATGACCACCGATTTCAGGCAAATGTTTATTTTGAATTACAGTCTCCTGTTTGACATATGCAAGGCAGATGTGGCTTGTGGGCCTGAACTTTTAGGAACATTTTTAAAATTTGTGAAGTTGGCACAATTCATTTACATCCTTATCCCACTGAAGTAAAGTGATCACCGCTTTCGTTAGCTGTTCTTGTTATAAAGCTTACACTGTAGTTTTCTTAATTTCTGTATTTGTTTGTAATCTAAAACTTAAATGCTAAAATTGTGAAACCTAAACTGTGTTTTGTCTCTGTTTTTATTTCAACATGAAATTTTGGAGCAGGAAGATTCTAGCCCTGTGTCACACGATGGAAGTATCAGACACAGTTATGATTTAGCAGCAGTTCAGTTCTATTAGTGATTTGAGGCAGACCAAGAGATTGAGTTTTAACAGTGCTTAATCATTAACTAATTTAAAGATTTACAAAGTGATTTAACTAAATAAATGAACAGCGACTTGATTACAGAGTCAAAGATGACAAGATTCACACTAACTTACTATAAGGTATCCCAAAACAATACATATACATATGAGAGCAAAAGCACAGATCTCAGATTAATGTATATACATATAAACAAAGCATATAAGCGCGTGCACACACACACACACTTACACATGCACAGACCTCAGTTTATAACCACTGAGATCAAAGATCTCTTAATATCACATGACTTTATCGAGTCGGCGGGTACCCCTTCCAACTCCTACACGTGCATGGAAAATGGAAGAACATCCACATCCATAAAGCTAATGCATACAAACATATAAATGGAGAGGTGGATGAAAGAGAGGCTAGCCTATAGTTAAAATTTCCCTTTTCGAGTTAGAGTAAATACTCACTATGCATCGGCATTCCTCAATGGGCAGTAATTGAGACTCGAGAAGGATTATCTCGCCCTGGTCTTTACTCTTCGCAAAGTTTGCCTGAGACAGCGTCCCGACTCAGGGGAGGTACTGGCCACAGCCTGCTGTGATCCAGAAGAGCTCAAAGGGTCTCTACTAGAATCGCTACTTATAGGATCTGAGATAATTGACTTTCGTCAGGTATTTTTCCACTCTGGCCCAACTCGAACGATGGAATATTCTGGTGTTTTCCACCAGTTGTGCAAGTCCAAAACTTGCTAGATCTGCAAGTTCTGGTACCAGCTTCCTTTGGGCCATGATCCAGGTACAGATGTACTGGGCTGACAGGGAGCGATATTCCCAAGTGACAGGGGAAGCAAGAGCCAGGCGCGTTAAGGGAGTGCCTTAACGCTCTGGTCCTTTGTCTTTTGCAATTCATGTCTGACATCTCCTAGGTTGGTATGCAGCCCAGGGATGGGGAATCGCACCAAGTACCGAGTGGCCAAAGAGGTGGGGAGGGTTGCACCACCACATCCTGTCCATAAAATCAGAATCAGAAATCTGTCTTACACAAGGTCTTCTAAATTAATACAGTGTTCTCCACTCCTTGGCCATACCTCTGGTCTACTCTTATCCTGCCAGGGGTGTCACCCTGCTATCATTTCCATGTAATCTAGTTTCAAACAGTTTTGGAATTATGCCAGAAACCATCAATTCTGACTACCACTTTTTGAAGTCACTGAACCCTTTATGATGGAATACTGGATTAAATCCAGCTGGACCCTGAAGTTCTTGCCACTGAATTTCTATTTTAACTCTGCCCCTTACTAATTCTTCTAAGATAATTCATTACTTATTTCTGAATATGTGAATAAATATGCAAATGTATGTGTAGCTATTCCATTTTAAACTGTTTTATCTTCATCACTTATCTTTAATTGCTTAGGTTTCTACTCTGAATCAGAAGTGCTCTACATACACTGTTTCTTATAAAATTATCCCTCAATTAAGCTCTGTGTTCTCATATTCATTGCTGCCTTAATTGTTTCTAGATGTACTCTATCATCATAGCGTAATGTGATCCAAAAGCTCGAATACTAATCTGTTCCTCTATCCTTCATTACAGAACACAGTTTAACAATTCGAGCTGGCTCTAATTTCCAAAGGCACTTTATATTCCCTGGTGTTCAAACTGAATTATGTGTAACATCATAGTGGTTTAGTTGCATAACAGATGAATATTATTTCCTTTTTTTTGTAAAATGTGCAAAAAATTATGAAATAACAAAGAATGATAAGAATGGCTATGTTGAACATACACTGCAAAATAGATCTGACCTATATTTAATACAGTGTGATAAAACAGTTTGATAAAATGCTATAAAATATTATAGTATAGCTGTGAAATTCTGGAAATCCCTTCGCTATACCACAATAAATTCTAAAAATATTTTTTTCAAATTATCTTTGAATAATAAAAAATTAAAAAATCAACCATTCAAATTTTTATGGTACTTACAGTATTTGGCGTATTAACATTATTGCTATTTATTTACACATAACTCTGTGGATAATTTAAAATTTATTTGAGTTTAACTTTGATTGCACTATTCCATACCACTGGTTTCAGGATTCCACAGCATGGGTTTCTTCATCTTAAAAGAAACAGAAACACTAAGCAGAAATTAAAGAATTAGAAACCAAAGACATTTTGTTCTATAGTAGGTCTTTATCTTAAAAATGGCACAGGTATAAACAGATGTGCATGTAGACCCTAAAAGTAAAAGGATATAATCAAAATAATTCTGTTTCAGTGCAAATCTGAAATATCCTGACCACCATTTAGTTTACCTCATCTAGAACTGAATCATGAATGAAGCGATTTGTTGAAGTACCAAGTATGATCCTCCACAGTGGAAGACAGTATTTTCCTGAACTAAACATTTCCACAGCAGCAAGCTGCCTAGAATACAACTGCACCTCAGGGTCTCTTTCTTGATGCTTTTCCCTTTTTTAGGGTACAGACATACTCAAAGCCCTAACGTGGTTTCGTTGACAGATCTACATCTCTGGGTGGCAGTTGTGCACAAACTTATGCTTTATCTCCTTTCCTTCTAAAAGCCTCACAGAAAAACCATGTGGGGTTCTAGTTTGTATGAGAATTTGTATTTATTTTCCATAAATAATATTTAAGGACCCTTGAAAATAAACTTTTTTTCAGTTAATGTTCACTGGTTATGAAAAATTGGAATCATAAGCGTGACTCAAGTGAATACATGAGTTTAAAGTAGAAGAATTTTCATAAACATTGTTTTCAGCTCTATTTTAACTACTTATGTCTATAGGCAACTTCAGTGTACTGCTACTACAGATGGAGTACCCAGGCTTCAGAAATACTGTGCAATAAAACTCTAGTATGATATATACACTAAAAGGAACAATTCAGTCTTTAATGTGTGAACTAAGTAATGTAACAATGAATCCATAGTGACCATTCAAAATGAATTTCGAGAAAAAGAACAGTTTATTTGCTTCATAAAAACCTGTGAAGCATTCAGATTGAATAACGTAAGCAGAATGCTGCAATATAAATCTTCTGAATTTACATCCAGGGCTTCATTATGCATATTTTATAGCACTCCACAGAACTTTAATTTACAGATTTTTGGAACTTTACCAACCCCAAAGAAGTGCTAAACATGCCTGTTCGAACATTTAACCAAAGGAATTCACTGGAGATTTCCTTAATGAGTGCAGAATTATCACTTATTTGCATTCTTGGTAGATTTAAAGCAGTAAGGCCTATTAACAAGATAATGGTAAATGCTATTTGAATGTTAGTCTTCAGCAAACTATGCACTAAAATGAATAACTCAATGTACAAATTTCATAGTATGTAACTAAATTGAGCCAGCATTTGCTCAGCTCATTTAGGTAGGTAATTTGACTCAAAATGGCTAGTTACTGAACAATGTGCAGCTGAACAGATTCAAGCAAATAACTCTAATAAAAATTCTAGAATGCATCTCTAGTCTTCGTTGACCTTTACAGTTAATTTTCCTAAATATAGAGCAGTATATGTAGAATGAAAGAATAACTTGCCATTACAACTTCTGTATGTAACCAAGAATATTTTTGGTGGTGAAGGCATATCAGTGAATTTAATGATTTTTTTACAATTTAATAATTTTTTTACTGCCCACTGAAAAAAAATTATAGTCTAACTTTGCATTACACTTCTACAGATTGGAAATGCTCAGTCTTCATTTCAGCTCTAGAAGCTACAGTGATTTTTAAGGGCTTGGGATAAGGAAAAAATTGTTTTAAGAACATAGAAACTGACATCTGTTCATGGGGCAACAGTTATTCCTATGACAATATTTAATACTAGTATACATCTTAGTGAAATAAACAACCTCTCCAATCACATGCACGCTGGACTGACTACTGTTTCTTATGCCACACATAGCTGCATAAGTAATTTCCATTATGAGGGGGAAAATACACTTACCATAGCAAAAGAGCAGTTGCTTAGAAAACTAATAAAATTAGCATGAATTGGGCAGCATTATGTCTTATGTGGATTTATCCATATCTCTGGACCCCACCAAAAAAAGTTTACTCTATCAGAGTAAGTTTTGTTTCTCTCTCCAAAAAATAAATCCTTATTATTTAACTATTTACTCAACACATTAACGTTTTTTTCCTTCTTAGAAGACTGAGTTTTAAATTACACTGAAAGTAGGAGACACAGAACATGTAGTGGTCAGGTCCCAGTGTGCTCCACAATAGCACTGAGATGAAAATGCAGATAGGTTGGTTTGGATCTTAGTTTTTGTTATATTTTGGTTGGTTTGGGTTGGGTTTTTTTTTCAGATTTCACTTTTTGCTGTACTGAAACATTTGGCTCTCAAGCTCTCTGCAGTGCAAATCCAGATGACAAGTTCAGGAAACCAGGAGAAGGATAGGGATTTGGTCCTCGTTTTTCTACAGGGCAACAAAGAATACACAGGCTCCCCCATTAACAGAGTCATCAGCTAATTTAGGAAGCACTTCTCTGTCTTAATTTATCCTACTGCACTACAGCTTTGTATCTGGAGTGGCACAAGTTGAATTTGTACTCCACAGCAGGTGTAGCCTCTGGTATTTTAGTTCAGATTGAGTAGTTGATTAGAAGACAACACACCTCCTTTCCTATTTATACACCAAAGACTATCTTTAAAGGCAAGCAGGGGAATGTAGACAACTATGTCCCTGTCTTACATGCAGCTGGGACAAAGACAGCATCTGGATATCAGATGACAAAAGGTCCCACAAAGCATACTTGCCATTCAGTGCATACACACTCACTATGCCAAACACTCAGGCCTCATGCCAACATTTAAAATGTCAAATTCCAAAACAGACATTTTTGACAATTATATGACTCTACATCCATTGTATATCCAAACATAAATACCTAAAAAACACAAAAGGTGATGCAAGAAGATTTACTTGATAATTTAAGGATATTTGGCATATGGCATGTTTTAATCTAATTTAAACGTAACTCTTTTTAACGGTCTTGATGAACTTGAATGCAATGATCCTTTAAGCTGCTGTCATGACACATTCTGCTGGACCACACTACGAAACTACATCATGTAGAGGTTAGAATTTGCATAAACATATAGATAGCTTTTTAAAAAAACAAGCACTAACAACTAGATCAGCTGCATTAGATACTGAACACTTGCCATTTCTTTTCAGACTATTGCTATCTGTAAACAGTGGGGAATTTATGAAATATTTATACAGTGTATAATGAACGACCTCTAAAACTGCTGATTATCATTTTGTAGCTCAATAACCCTATTAACGTCTCCAAAGACAAATGCTGAAACAAGATCACATACTTAAAGCTTTAGGATACATTTAGTTACAAGGATCGCATATTAATATGAAGGTTAAGCCAATGCATAGAGTATCAAAGTTGGTGAAATGTACTTAACTCACCACTACGGACTGAACCTGATATATGCAATTTAAAAGTAAGCAAGGACATCGAATGAAAAAAAAAAAAAAAAAAAAAAAAACAAAAAAAACCCAACACAAACCCAAAACAATTCCTCTGAAAAAGACAGCAAAATATGTGCAGTTGCTTGTTCAAGTCTGTGATCATAATGGACATGAACAAAATCTTAAAAACATGACCAAAAGAAATGAGAAAAAAGATGAAGATACAGACAGCCCTGTGAGGCCTAAATTAATTTCAGCAGTCTGTTAACTCCAAACTGTTATACACATGTATATATTTTTCATCTTAAAAAATTGACAGGCATGCCAAATTCTTGACCAGTAAGCCATTATTATGAAATAAAAAATAGGTTTTTCTTTTATTTTTCAGGATTCTGGCCCGAAAACTCTGAGTATGTAATCCAGATGCTCTTACATCTGGGAGATGTAAAATGGGAGGCTGATGCAAAAACAGGGATTAATTAAACTTCAAAACAAACAAAAAAACCCCAAGAACTGCTGGTGGTATCATGATTGTTTCTAACTTAGAAGATCAGAAAATAAAAATGTGTCTATAAAAATAGGCAGAAATAGGAGGAATGATTTTAAAGAATATAGTGTTAGCAGAATAACTGGCAACATGAATGGGAAATGTCATTCTCATGACATCTTTCATATATATGTGTGTGTGACTATATATGCATGCATATGTATTGCCTGTCTACTTTACGACATTTCTAGTGGGTTTTCATCTATGACTGCAGTTAGTTAACAAACATTTCTGCACTGTATCAGTGGATGGGACATTTTTCAGTTTCATACTAAATTCACAATGTTAGCTCAGTGTTTTATGCTCATCTACAAAGCAATTAATGATTTTCCTTCTTGCTAGGTATACTTTTGGAAGCTAATGCATTCCAATATAACCAAAGGTTTAGATGACAAGCACCTTTGTGTAAGGAACTCAATTCTTTTGTAACGTACCTTTAGGCTTATCTTATGTTGTCAGAGGCAGCAGCAGGCAGTAAGTTCTACTCACCATTAAAAATAAGAATGCTGCTGTTTTCATTTAATCTGACATTTTATTACCAGCAAAAATTGTATCAATATATGACTCCCATGCCCAGAACAGCTATCAAATAAATCCATGCTATCAATAACTCTTACACTACTGCTGCTAGAGACAAATTCAAACATATACACTGGTAGGTCCCTGAATCAGCATTAATAAATACTGCTGCTTACCAAACTTGGTTTCCAGACAGATAAGGTTTTAATTACCCAACATCAATCACATACTGTAACAGTGCTACCGTACTTAGGGGCTCTACAAAGATTACTGAAAAGAATGTAATATGAGAACCCCAGGAATGCTGACAGTTGCTTAGACTTTTAAAGACTATTTTTAGCCAAATGAAAGACTTTGTCATTAGTTCCAGAAAGATCCATCTACATAGTGTATTTATTGACATAACGGCTGACACATCCTGCAGGTGAAATCAGCCCTATGCAGGAGACAAGCAGAAAACATAAATTATTCATTTCTTATTCAGAAGTTTCAAGTGGAACATGAGTAGAGTATCATCCTTCAAATAAGGACGCATTACACAACACAAAGTTTCTTGGGCACATTATTTGCTGAAAAACTACAGGTCTAATGATCCTGAAAGAGATTTCTTTTCTTTTAGTTTTGAAAATCATAGTTTAACATAAAATTAACTTCCAAGAAATGTTATAGTTTTGGAATTCTCAATTTTAAGTCAGTAGTGGTGGCATGCTAAAGTGTGTCTTTCTGATTCTACCCATAGCTGCAACTCAAGATCCCCAGGTAATTTCTAGGAAGAGAATGGATCAGTTCTTTCCAGAAGGCAATATGGACTTAATCAATGAAATAATCTTTTTACTGCAAAGGAAGAGTATTTTATATACATAAATATGTAGGTATAAGTATACACAGACAGATATAAATATGGTTATAACCAAAATGTATCTATGTATAAATGGAATAAATGAGATAGATAGATAGATAGATAGATAGATAGACAGACAGACAGACAGACAGACAGATAGGTAAGATACATACATTTTTTTCCAATTATATGAAGTAGGTTTACCTTTTTGAATTATCATAAAAAATAACTAAGTTACTGGCCATAGAAATATTATCTTAAATTTCTTCTGTTCATAAAAACCAAACTCCTCTCTATGATAACTTTCCAGAAAACAATATGTGACATTATCTAATAAAATTCGGCAGTTTTTTTATTGATCTGTTCAACACATCTATGCCTTCCAGGTTGTGTGAAATCAGACTTTTGTTCTGAATGTTCTTCTTTTTAATACCCAATGTACTTAGTGGCAAATACCTATTTGAAAGAGTTCTAATTCTTTTTTTTTTTTTTCTGGAATCCTTTTTGTACCATCTCTATGGTTCAGCAGTTAGGCAAAGAAGAATATGAGTTAAATAAACACACATATTTTAGCAGGTTACTAACACATAGCACTGCACTCTTTTGCATCCTTAGTGAAGAGTTTATTAGCTGGTATTGAGAGAAGCATTCATATCTCTGCAGAGTTTTCACACTGGTCACTTTATAGTACGCAATATATATGAAGCGGTTTGTACCTATACACAAAAATGTCAACAGAAGGGAAAGGTATGGGGAAAAAAGGTGTGATACAAATCTGAAACAGACAGAAGGTCCATCACCAGTGGAAGACAATACTCAACTGGATCTATTATTTTTGTGCTTCAAAATTCGCTCCCCAAAAGTATATTGATATGTATGGAGTGAAAAAAAAAAAGAAAAAAAAAATAAGGATATTACATTGAAAGTGTATCAAAAGATTCTTGATTCAGTAACTTAATCTTGAAGTTGGTGGGAAGCAGGGCGCATAATATTCTTGTAAAGATGCCTGTAGTCTTATAGAATCAGATCCTGACAGAATGACCTGGGAATCCTTTAGATTGCCAAATATTCAGCTGTGGCCTTTTCTACACATTATCAGCTAAAAATGAATGTATGCACATCCTCAGATGTTGCAGATATTTTGGTGAGGGACAAATACTTAGAGCATTCTTCAGCCTGTGGTATCATGGACTATATGAGCAGGTTTTATTTTCCTCTATGGCACACCAGGTTTGCTTGTGAAGTAACAGCCATAAGGACCAAGAGCAGTAAAGATCTTAGACGTATTGTTTCTACATTCTAAAATGGTATTTAGAAATTCTATACTGATGACTAAATAAAATTTCTTGAAGATACTTTACCATTTCTTAACATTTAACTGCATTTTAAGATGAACTAGGAAGAACAGTAGTGGCAAATTATGAGGACGAGTATGTGTGACAATAATTAATTTAAACTTTCTTGCCATTGACACAAAATTCTTAAAATTACTTGAGGTCTTACATTTCAGATGTCTATTTAAAGAGATGTACCCAGACCTCCGCCTACACTGATCATGAAATCAAAATTACAAGCAGCAGGTTTTAAAGAGTCTCTGACTAGGTGGCTGTAGGCTAATTTGTCATCTAATTACCCAGCTCAAGTTGGGATGCAAAACTTTTGTGTGGTGCAGCACTTCAAGCCACAGGCTTCTGCGGCAGACAATATTAGCTTACTGTCATTCCATGTAAACACAGCAATTATTTTTCTGGACCAGAATTGGCTTGGTGCTCTAATTCTGCCCCTCCTTTACTGGAAATACTGGTATCATGTTTCACAATTTAGAACTGTAAGCTCTCTTAGATTATTTTTTCTACCATTTTTTTTACAATGGTGAAAGAGAGTGAAGAACTAGTCCCATTATCTGTGGGAAAATTTATAAATGTTGTTGAAATAATCAAAAAACAAACTAGAGAACTTTATTACCTGGTTAGGTCTTAACCACTACGTGGTGGACAAAAAAATACTGTTTAAGGTTACATTCAGCTTTTTTTTCTTGTTAATATGGTACTAGTGATATGCAACATGGCTACACCATTTTCTTTCACTGTCAATCTTTCTAGTGCCTTTGTAGGTGAATTTGTTTTATTTCAGCAGAATTTTGTGGTCTGTTAAAAAATAACTCCAAAATCTTTGTTCTAATAAAAACTAAATACTTACCCCATTCGCATTTTTTATATTTTGCAAGTGTTCTAATTTTGAACCAATACTCCTGCTTCTTCTTGACAGCCATAGAAAAATTAACGTCCTTGTAGTAGGATCTAATTTGTTAGAATAATGCAAAGTTACTAAACAGGCCTTTTCGGTTAAAATTTTTGAAAAAAAAAAAGGAGATAAAATATTTCTTATTTCTGAAGTTACTAATACTAGGATAGTAAATTGGCGCTTATGCACTCTACTGCTATGACAATAATATCTTTTCTAATTTTTCCCTGTTGTGTTTTAATATATAAGCTTGTGGGTGGTGGAAGTATTAAGATAAGGATTTAAGAATCTTTTAGTATTCAGAGGATGCAGACTTTGCTTTTTTCAGTGTTTCTCTTTAACAAAAATATCCTCATTCAGCTTTCCACATCTGACAATATTCCTGTCTTGCCATTAAAAACTGTCATTAACTTAAATATTTTAAAGATCCTGATACTGTAATATGCATATATTACAACTGATAACCTGAATGCAGAATTGTTGTTCACCAAATCCCCCATTGCAATACCCTGGGGCACTCGAGGCTGGTAGAAGAGCTCTTAAAAAATGATGGGAGTACTTCACACAGCACTGTCAACAGCAAAATTCTATGCTGCTATAGGAGATTGTGGAGACAAAGAATATTGGTAATTTCAGAAAGAAGAAAATTCCTGCACAAAAATCCATAAATGTATACTAAAAGGACAAGATATGAATGGACTCTCTAACATCCTAATACAAGAACACCAAGAGAAAATGGGAATAGACCACAGAAAGTGTCTAGGCTCCCATGGTCATCCAAAACTACACATTTAGGCACTGTTTGAGTCAGAATGATGAGCTAGACGTATCACCGGTCTGACCTAGTAGGGCAATTTACATTCTTATGCACAACAGCTTCTCATCTCTCACTACTGTAAACACTTTTTCCCTCTACACCTGTATATATTACCATTTCTGTGTCCCATATACAGGCAGAAGTCACCCCTTTCATGTTTCCTTCCAAATACAGTTGAATTCACCCTCAGAAGTGGCCCTAATTTATGGTGACGCAGGGAGCATGCTTTCATGGTAGGTGACATAAGAGAAGGCATTACTCAATGTAATGCAGTTATCAGTGGCAAAGGCAATTTCCCAGGATTGTGTAGCCTGCAAAAGAGGTCACAACAGAACACAGAAGCTGAGTTTCTCTGCATTATGCCATGAATGGCTAAATTCCCAGGACCCTGCTTTTTGCATATACAAGGGTAAAGCCTTCAATCCCAGGTAAAAACAACACAGGAGTGACCTAAAGATTCTTGCCAGAACATAGGGAATGCCACTTAAACTGGATCATATCATCATAGGATAATTCATATTAGAAGGGACCTCAGGAGGCCTCTAGTCCAGCCTCCTGCTCAAAGTAGGGTCAGCTATGAGATCAAATCAGATTGCTCAGAGCTTGACAGAGTGCAGTCTTCAAAACCTGCAGGGATAACAACTGTACAATGTCTAAGTCCCTCTGAATGGCAGCTTTGCCCTGAAGTATGTCAACAGCTCACCCTCCCCTTCTCATACACACTTTGGTGTCATCTGCAAACTTGATGATAGTGCGCTCCATTCACCTTCTTCAGGTCATTCATGAAAATTATAAACAGGACAGGTCCCAGGATAGCCCCTGCAGTACTCCATTTTTTACATGCCTCCAGGTAGAGTATGACCTATTAACCGCTACCCTCTGAGGATGATCATCCAGCTAGATTTTTAATGTAGATGCATACCCACTCATACCATAATGTTCTAGCTTTGATAAAGAAATATTGTGGGAGACACTGTTGAAAGCCCTGTTAAAGTTGATGTAAATGATATCCACTGCTCTCCTGTCATCCACAAATCCATCATTTCATTACAAAAAGCAATTGTGCTGGTCAGGCATGATTTGCCCTTGGTAAATCCATGCTGACTGTTCCAAATCATTTTCTTCTCCTTCATGTGCCCAGAAATGTGTTCCAGGAGGGCTCACTCCATGATTTTCCCAGCTGTGTCAGCTAAACCAGGACATCTGGTCATTTCAGCCTAATTCCACTTTCAAATTAAACTCGTAGTACAGGTCATAATAAAATGAAGCCAAACACTCACCTTCAGATAACAGCATCTGTCCCACTGATGAAACAGGTATGATTTCACAACATTGGAGTGTGGATACACAAGCACGTAAGTGATAATAAAATTATATTTAATAACAAAGAGTTATTCTTTGTAAGCAATTTCAGTGACTGAGAAAGGAGCATGAACACTGCTGTAGCCATTTATCAGGAGAAGCATATTGCATTTCAAATTTTTTAAGTGTGGAAAATGCCATATGTAGCTCTTTTAGATCTATGGCATTTCTTAAGTTTCATTACTCTCTATCTATAATCACTTGCTGAAAGTGTACAATTATCTTAAGTGTTCAAATGGGACAAATATACACATTGCCAGGATGCAGCTGGGATTACCCCAGCCCCAGGCATTGGGCACCTCCCTGGGGATGGGCCAAAGCTGTGCCAGAACATCAGCATGCAGGTGGGGTTCAGGATCAGGCCCAGTGAGGGGAACCAGGCTCAACACAGCCCTGGGGACAGCTGGGCAGGGCTGTCATGCATGGGGCCAGGCTGAGGCCAGGCTGGAACATCAACCCCCCAGGGTCTGGGATTAGACCAGGAGCCACGGCTGTGCAGCAGAGCTGTGGATCTGCCATGGACCAAGCACCGATGCCTTGGCTGAAAGCAGTCCCCATGGGCAGGGGTCAGCCCTGGTCACAGCATCCCCACAGGCTGCCCAGGAGCCTCTCCCCACAGCCACCAGTGGCATGGGGCTGCCCTAGGCCACGCTGGCCCCCAGCCCCAGGGGCCAAACCTCCATGGGGATTTGCTCAGGATCCTTACACACTGAAACTACAGTGACAACTGCTAATTCACTCTACTAAGATTTAGTGATTTTTATATGAAAGGGGAACTGTTCTCATCCTCTCAACTGCTATATTTCTTCACCATTCTTCATCAGCAATCTCAAGCACCCCTGCCTGAATTCTACAAACACGATGAAAAACTTATGTGCACTTTTATGTGTATATGCTCCAAGTTTACACATTTTGCAAACAGAAATTCACGTGGGTTTGTATGCCTTCAAAATCAGTTATCACAACAGGATTTTAGATTCAGTCATGTACTGTTTGTAATGTCTCCAAAATTGCCTAAAGAAACTATATCAACTTCTAGTGTTTTCTCATTCCCCATATTCTCATCCTTCTGCTATGATGGTGATAAAAAGGGAAGATGAGGTTGGAGTAATTTATCCAGAAAGATTTTTGCAAGTTCATCTGTGTTACAGTTCAATATTATTTCCTCCCAGTACTTCAAGACTGAAACAAATTGGTTTTCCTATTATGAAAGACTTTTCTGTTCTCACTCCTACATTACTGCAGTCACTAAATCATTGGCAAGTCATGAGTACAGTGACAATGAGTCTCCCTCTTGGTTCATTTGGAACAGACGGATAATGAGTTGACAGTTCAGGCTTATAACTTTATCAGTGATTATCACACTCATTTTTATCTTTGAAGAACTTTAACTGTAATTTATTTGAAGCATATTCCAAATTTATTTTTGTTTTTTATTAATTAAAAAACACACAAAGGAACCCTCAGGAAAAGCCTACTGAAGCATTCAGATGTCCTGATGTTAACAGGGAAAATAATAGTTGATGTGCATTTGTGTTTCTTTGCACTGCTCTGGGTCTTTTGGTAGCAAGGCACTGGTTTATCAGTCTACATAGCAACATGCACAATATGCAAAGTGTCAACTTGTCAGTTTTTAATGGATAAATCTGGAACAGAGCCAGAAAGCCTTGAGGAAAAAAAAGGGGAGGGAAGTTTTAAACAGCAAAGATGTTTGAATTAGAAAATTAATAGTATTTGTGTAGGCTATTCTTTTACTTAGCAGTTTATAACATAAATGACTTCAAATTAGAATCTGTTAAAAGTGGACGCTGGATATTTCACAGTGCAAAGGTTTCCCGGCATTCTTGCCTATGATTTTGAAAGAGAGGCTTTGTGAAGCCACTTTATAACCGCTCTCTTGCTACTGCATTATTGCTTAAGATTAAGTAGGTTGCTAGTCTCAGCTTTGTAGCCAAAGTTCATATTAACTTAGAACGTATTTATGAACGATCACTGCTCTGAAAAGCAGACTCAAATTGACTTATCATGTGTCTGAAACTGCTCTGACTACTAATTTCTATTAATTCCTTAGCAAGTAGTCCTGATTACTTCTTAATTCTCCTATCTGAAATCTGTAATGTAGCTTGTAGCCAGTCCAAAACTTGCATGAGGTAAGTGATGCATTGAAAGAAAAGGTATATTAGATTGCAATATTGCAAAGTGCTAGGATTACTCACAGGTAGCAGTAAACTGAACCCAACCTAGAAAAATTACTACACTGAAGACACCATCCCACATATGAGTCTTTCTTGCTTACCATATGTCACACAGCCACACCAAAATACTTACCTGCTCTACATTTTAACAACTCATCTGCAGAGTTTGAAAGGTATTTAAATGAGGAAGATTATACACATCTGTTGCTTTGTTTTCATTACAACTCTCAAATGAAGTCAATAACTATGATAGTCTATCAATCTATGATATATATAAAAGGAGCCAGTGGAGTTAAATGTTCTCATTGGTTCATGATGGATGAGAAGGACCATAATTCACCAAGATGTGAAGTATATAGGTTTTCTGCTCCCAAGTACTTCTAGGGGAGCAATAAAGGACTTGCTCTGATTTGAATCAAAATGATTATATCACCATAATTTGTTCTCAGAATTACAATCAAGTAGTCTTGTTGCTCTTGATTATACATGCACAACCCTGTGGTGTTCTTTTTCACATAGTTACTCAGTTATAACTGAAAACCATTTGTCCCATTAGAGAAAATCTAAATATTCCAAACTCTGATCAGTTTTTAATCCTTAATCCTTACTTTTTTAACAACTAAGAAGGGCTTTATTTACTTGGTCTAAACACCATGATCATTGTGAACAGTAATATTCTTGGGTGCTAAAGCAGTTATGTTTCTCTGGGAAGCAGAAACAGATTGTCATATTTATCTCCTTTACAATGTGCATGTAAACCTGAAGAGCTCCAGTTTTAAGGCTGGAGTTCTCTACTTCTACCTACCATGCTTACATACAGGAAATTATGGTGCAAATTAGACTTTAATTACACCTTCTTAGCAATTGTCTTTTCCCTGTATCAAATACTTTCTTAGTTTATGTTTCAAGCAAGTTTTACATGCTGTTCTACATGAAATAATAAAATAGTATGATCCTCATTGGAAAGACAAAGCAGTACTCAACATATGCCGTCAGTGAAGAGTTCTCATAATCACAACTTCATTTTAGAGAATTTATTTGTGGAGCTGAGGACAAAGATGAATAAAGGTTTTCTACCTCATGATAAAAAATTAATCGTTTATAAAGGCATTCACATGTCATTAAATTCCTCCAATAGTGTGGTGACAGAGCTCAGTGAATTTCAGTATGGATTCTAGAACTACAGAGGTTCTGGTGAGATACCTTTAATCAGTTTTCGTAAAATTACAATAACTGTATCTACAGGGTTGGTTTCAAACCAGAACAGTTCATATAGCCCACAGTTCTAAGCAATGATCTGAAATCCCAAATTTGGCAGTGGTTTGGAAAAGGCAGAGACATCCACAAGTAGTAAATTATGTTTCTTCCCTGTATGCGTAGCCAGGCAAGGAGATGAGGATAACTGAAATGGGATGTTTGATGTCTCAGTAACTTTAGAGATATTTTAATAATAAAGTCCCTTTCATCCAAAGGAATAACTTTAAATCACTTCAAAGCACTTCATAAACACAGCAAAATAAGAAGAGATTGAGGATTTGAGAATGTAATGGATTAGATAAAAAGAATAATTAAGGTGAAGTTGTTGTTAGTGGTTTAACAAATCTTCATGAATAATAACCAAGGATTTCAAATATGACTAATGAATTTGAATGTCTCCATTCTGTATGACTAACATTAAACATGTTAATGAATTTGATTTTTAGAGGAAATACAATCAGTGTTTTTGAAAATTGTACCTTTTTCTGACATTAGACACCTAAACTGAAATATTTAGTCACTTTTGGAAAAAAACTGTCAGTTAACCGGACTTCTTACATGTCACTTCTAGATGTGTTTCATTAAAGCAAGGACATGATTCTACCTGTACTTACAGTAACTTTATAGAGGATTATTTTAATTCTTCATATGACAGCATGGAAACTTTCTATATCTGTAAAAACTTGAAAACCTATAAAAACTGTATATATGTGTTTATTCACATAAATGAATACTACTTCTACTTATATTTACAATTAAAATATTTGTGGTTTTGTTAGTACATATTGAGATTAATATTACTTAGCTTAACAGAAAACAATGATTTGTGTATCTGTATATTTGCAAGTCCTATTAGGAGCGGCTGAGGGAACTGGGGTTGTTCAGGCTGGAGAAAAGGAGGCTGAGGGGAGACCTTATCGTTCTGTACAACTACCTGAAAGGAGATTGTAGCGAAGTGGGGGTTGGTATCTTCTCCCAAGTAACAAAGGATAGGACAAGAGGAAATGGCCTCAAGTTGCACCAGGGAAGGTTGAGATTGGATATTAGGAAAAATTTCTTCACTGAAAGGGTTATCAAGCATTAGAACAGGCTGCCCAGGGAAGTGGTTGAGTCGCCATCCCTGGAGGTATTTAAAAGATGTTTAGATGTGGCACTTAGGGACATGGTTTAGTGGTGGTTTTGGCAGCGTTAGGTTTATGGCTGGACTCGATGATCTTACAGGTCCCTTCCAACCTAGACAATTCTATGATTCTATGAAAAATGCCAACTTGCCTTCTAACTATTGTTCAAAGCTTTTCTCACCCTGGATGGGATCTTAAACTAATTTTGATTGACTCATGTACCAGCAGCCTGTGAAACAAAGATATTTGATTAATATGCAGAAGGAAGGCTGAGAGAAATAAGTAAACAGCAAAACATAACAGTAGGACTGGAGGGGTATAGGTAAAGACATTGAAAATAGCTGGACAAGAATACCAAACTTGGAGATCATGAATGGGAAGGGATTCTGAGACTAAAGGGACCAGAGCCCTAAAATACTGAGGCAAGAAAGTGAAATAGTTGAGCAATCTGTGCACAAGACAACTGCAATATTACATTATTGCCCTATTACAGAATCACAGAATCACAGGGGTTGGAAGGAACGTCTGGAGATCATCTAGTCCAACCCCCCTGACAGAGCAGGGACACCTAGAGCAGGTTGCACAGGATGGCGTCCAGGTGGGTTTGGAATGTCTCCAGAGTCGGAGACTCCACCACCTCTCTGGGCAGCCTGTTCCAGTGCTCTGCCACCCTCAGAGTAACGAAGTTCCTCCTCATGTTTACATGGAACTTCCTATGTTCAAGTTTGTGCCCATTACCTCTTGTCCTATCACTGGGCACCACTGAAAACAGACTGGTGCCATCCTCCTGGCACCCTCCCTTCAAGTATTTATAAGCTTTGATGAGATCCCCTCTGAGTCTTCTCTTCTCCAGACTAAAAAGACCCAAGTCCCTCAGCCTTTCCTCATAAGAAAGGTGTTCCAGTCCCCTAATCATCTTCATAGCCCTTTGCTGTACCCTTTCCAGCAGTTCCCTGTCCTTCTTGAACTGGGGAGCTGTGTACAAGATGGATAATGCTTTGGTAAATATTCAGGGTGTGAAACAAAAGTGCGAATTACTTGTAGGATCTGCTCCACCGTTTGTTTCACTGGTTGGAAATTACACAGAAAATTAGGAGAACAGAAATACTGTTCACAAAGATAAAGGAATTGAATGTTGCCCTGAAAAATGTGTGTGCCTGAAACTGCACTATTTTTTTCACAGTGTTCTTATAAAATATGTAGTAAATCACACACGCATTTTTCCACAGTTCATCACTAACTTGATACTTCTGTATCCTTGAATGGTCAACTGAGTGACCAGCACTTCTGCAAAACACAGCTCAGTAGAATGAATATCTGTGCTCTAAAACACTAACTCATCCTAAAAAGTTCAGAGATACCAAAAAGGATGCTGAAAACTAGTGGATGCTATTTCCCTGTACCTTGTGTGTCCCTGAGCCTTTTCTGTAAAAAGAGGTTTAAGGTAAAAGCATCTTGTGAGGATAAATGAATGTTTCTGAAGCACTCCCACACTATAGAGGCGAGCACCTCAAAAAATCTTATAAAACAATTATTTCTGAGTAGCATTTGAATTCTGTGCAATAGATGAGGTCTTTGGCATACATTCAATAGTGAGAGAAAATATAATACTGTCTATCTGCTTCTAAAAACCCATGATTAATAAGGCAAGGCCTTGTGCAATAAACAGTAAGTCCTTAACAGTAGTTAAGGGACAAGAGAACCAAATTAAGATTAAAATCCTAATTTAATTATATCTTAACTGTGGACTGTTTAACTATGCCATCTTAATAACAATACTTGAGATTGGAATTAGGATCAATCCAGAAAATTTCTGATAGTTGTTGCAAAGAAAGCACAAAGGATGCTGTACCGGTGATAAACTAGTAATGCAAACTCTGGCATGCTGTTGCACATTAGACCACTGAGGCCATGCATTGTACACTCTATGACAAACATAATGCAGTTCCTACTTTGCATACTTCTCTCCAAATGAGTTGCAAACCTAAACAATTACATGGACGTTGCTGGTTCTGAAAGTTAACAGTACAGTATGTATAGTCTTTTCCCTGATGTACATGTTAGTGAAATAAAATAAAGGATATTTTGTTAATTAAGATTTCTCTTATATAAACAGAGAAGGCTTGAGGTGGATTTTAAGAGCGCTGACAGGAACGTAACCCTAATGTTAACACTGTCTGTTTCATTGTTACTTGTGATGATTATACCGACTATCCCTGAGTGGTTTATTAGATTGCTGGAAGAGTGCACTGGACAGTCTGTTAGCTGTTACACAGTTAGATGTCCATAAAACTGAACCTGAAATTTGGTAATTGTTACGAGGTTTTCCTTATTAAAATTAGAGTATGTTTACAAAAAGGCTAAGGTAAATACATTTTCACACTTAGACTATGGTAGAAATTTGTGGCAGTTTCAATTTTCTGGTTACCCACTTCCCCTTGGCTTTTAATAAATTCCCTTATCAAAGCTGAAAGTATTTGCACATCTTGCAGAATTCTTCAACACCAAATCTATCCCAGAGGTATTTCTGAATTAATTTTAATAGATTTTTTGTGCTGGAGAAATCATTCTACATTTCAGCACTCACGATCAAATGACAATGCTGCGTACAGACATTTTTAATATTCTCTCCAGGTATACCCCTGTGGCTACTACTGCTAAGACTCCTTGCTCTACAACTGTTCCTGCTGGGGAAAAGGTGTTGCTATAGCTGCAGGCTAATAGTAACTGCCAGGGCTGATTTGATGCCATTTAGCGTATATCTATGCAGATTCAAGAAAAAACTGTCTCTTTGTCTCCCCTTTGCATCTTTGGAGCTAATGACTTTTGCTTATCAATACCAAAATATTTAAGATTTTTTGCCCAATGGAGCTGAAACACAGCAATTCACTGCTCAAATTCGGACGCTCACAGCTAAACATTATGTTAATGATGACATTCAGATTTGGAACCTATACTTAAGGAAAAGCACAACAGTATACAGAAATTCAAACTATCTAATTAACCCCTAAGATACGAAAAAATGAAATTGTGAATGCTTTGTTTAAAATGCAGTTTTTAAAGCTAAGAGAGAGGGGAAAGGTCAAGCTAATGCACTTCACCTTCAACACAGTGAAATATTTAATCTTATTCATTCTGAAGTTTAAAATAATTTGACCATTGACTGATGAAACAGGATCAGATTCTCCAGTAATAAGCCATGTCACAATCAACATGCCTAAGTCTTGCATGTCGTACTGCGCTACATATTTTCTTTTCCTCTTGATCATCACCTAAACTCCACCTCTTGTGCTGAAACTCAGAAGTAGAATCATATATTGTCTTTTTGTGTCAGGACTACATAATAGCTCAATGCAAATTACTGATATTTTCAATGTCTGACTGTTGTACAGGCTGCCCTTAAGCCGTTTCTTAACAATTTTCAGTTTTTCAGGCATAGCAATGTGTTCTGAACCTTCACCCTTCTCTTTCCTTCTGGTAACAAAGCTCCTCTTCTTACCTCAGGATAACTAGGTTCAGCTGTCATGAAGTGTAAATTAGTCAGGAGGAAATATTCCAGTTTACCAGGAGGCAAGATCACTAAGGTCAACTCTGTACTACCACCTGGGGTTCAGCTCAGAAAGTTCACTTCACCTTAAGAACCACATGCCTTTTCTTCAGTGTGGGAATATTTCAGTTGGTTTGTGGTTTTTCCTTTATGCATCTTGTTTCTTTGAGGTTTTACGCTTATCAATGTATTGTCAATGAACTGTCAATGTACCTGATTTATGCTTATATTAAAATTATACCTTTTTTAGGAATGAAATCCTTAAAAGTTGTAAAACTGTGACCCAAGCCACCTGCAGTTTGGTATGAAGGCTCACTGCCCATAGTACTATGGTTGATAGCATTAGCGAACTATGACAATGGAAAAAAAGTAATTTTTGTGCATAATCCTGTATCATTTTGTGTTTATATTTAATTTGCATTAAGTAACTCTTTTCAAAAGACTGTCTTCATTTTGAAGGCCTTGTGAAAAGATGTCAGTACAACCACTAGATGAATCATCCTAGGCCAAGTAGAGATTAAAATTAATTTGATATTCAAGATTTAGTAAAACTTCCATTCCTCTCCTACCTTTCATGTAATACAGGATATTTTATAGCAGGAATTCTATCAGCACTTCCATTTTATAACACTGTTTTGCCATTTAGTACAGTAAAGTAACTGTGTTTCTCTGGCACAGTCAGGTTAAATACAATTTTTACATGTAAGAAATTTCAGTTAAGATGACTACATATCTGAATTAGGATATTGTTAGTCCACTCTTCCTAGATTATAAACAGCCAGTTTCAAAATCTTTGCAATATGCTCCATTTGTCACTTCCGTTCTAGACCTAGCTTACACAGAAGTGGCTTAGGATTTTAAACAGTATTATTTGAAGTCTGGGATTACAGACTGTAAATTTAATTCCCAGATTTGAAAGAACCACGTTCTTTGAAATACTCAGAACAACCCAAAGATTTTATACAGAGCTTTTTTGTTGTTTGCTCTCTTATATTTTCATTAAAAAAAGATGAAAATGTGACCTTTAAACTGCTTAGTTGATCCACTGCATGGTATTTATGTAAAAGAGAGAAGAATAAAAAGTTTGTTCTTAAACAATTTCTGTATCTAGATTGTATTAAAAGAAATTGGACTGAAATAAATGTAGAAAAATATACGGAAGTTGGACAGCGGGTCACAGGTGTGAAAGCATGGAGGACAAACTACATACACTCTGAAAGTAGCTGCAGTTGCAATACAGCACTACAAAAACATTTCTTAATCAGCATTAAATACCTCCATGTTTTTCACTGTTATATGATACATTTTTAGTACTTAAAGAATTAAATCTTTATTTAAATATAACTAGTGAAAACATGAACTAAATCAAAATATCCTAAAAAAAGAGATCTCATTCCACAAAGGCTAGAATCTCAACCAAAGAAATGAAGAAGCAAGAAACTAAGGAGAAAACAACATACAAAGAATTTCAGCTAGTAGAAAGTTACAAAGGGCCTCCTTTTAAAAGTGACTTTTGGAAAACTACAATGATATTATTCCAAGGTACAAATAGGAGAGATAATTCACACTCAAAGAAAAAAGCTTTCTGAACTCAGAGCATCTTCCAGAGACATTTTAAAGCAAAGGTACTAACAGTATTGCAACAACAGCGAGTCTGGTGGTTTTTTTGTTACATCCAGATTGACCCTCTCCTGTTTCCATTTATGGCTGTTGGCTCTTATCGTCCCACCACGGACCTCTGTGAGGGGCCTGGCTCTGCCTTCTTGGTGATCTCCTGGTAGGTACAGCATGCTGTTGTTATATCCCCAAAAAACCTTCTTTTCTCCAAGCTGAACAAGCCCAGATCTCTCAGGCTCTCTCACAGAACAAGCATCTAGCCCCTAATCAGACTGGGGAACCTGTTAAATTCACTCCAGATAGAATCAGAATCATCTAGGTTGGAAGGGACCTTTAAGATCATCGAGTCCAGCCATAAACCTAACACTGCTAAAACCACCACTAAACCATGTCCCTAAGCGCCATATCTAAACGTCTTTTAAATACCTCCAGGGATGGCGACTCAACCACTTCCCTGGGCAGCCTGTTCCAATGTTTGATAACTCTTTCAGTGAAGAAATTTTTCCTAATAACTAGTCTAAACCTCCCCTGGCACAACTTGAGGCCATTTCCTCTTGTCCTATCCTTTGTTACTTTGGAGAAGAGACTGACCCCCACCTTGCTACAACCTCCTTTCAGGTAGTTGTAGAGAGCGGTAAGGTCTCCTCCTCAGCCTCCTTTTCTCCAGGCTAAACAACCCCAGTTCCCTCAGCTGCTCTCATAAGATTTGTTCTCTAGACCCTTCACCAGCTTTGTTGCCCTTCTCTGGACACGCTCCAGCACCTCAATGTCTTTCTTGTAGTGAGGGGCCCAAAACTGAACACAGTATTTGAGATGGGGCCTCACCAGTGCCAAGTACAAGGGGACGATCACTTCCCCAGTCCTGCTGGCCACACTATTCCTGATACAAGCCAGGATGCTGTTGGCCTTCTTAGCCACCTGGGCACAGTGCTGGCTCATATTCAGCCAGCTATTGACCACCACCCCCAGGTCCTTTTCTGCCAGGCAGATTTCCAGCCACCCTTCCCCAAGCCTGTAGCACTGCGTGGGGTTGTTGTGACTCGAGTGCAGGACCTGGCACTTGGTCTTGTTGAACCTCACACCATTGGCCTTGGCCCATCAATCCAGCCTGTCTAGATCCCTCTGTAGGGCCATCCTACCCTCAAGCAGGTCGACATTCCCACCCAACTTGGTGTCGTCTGCAAACATACTGGGGGTGCACTCAATCCCCTTGTCCAGGTCGTTGATAAAGGTATTGAAGAGAACTGGCCCCAATACTGACCCCTGAGGAACACCACTTGTGACTGGCCACTGACTGGATTTAACTCCATTCACCACCACTCTTTGGGCCCGGCCTTCCAGCCAGTTTTTGACCCAGCAAAGAATACACCCATCCAAGCCACCAGCAGCCAGTTTCTCCAGGAGAATGCTGTGGGAAAGCATGTTGAAGGCTTTACTAAAGTCCAGGTAAACAACATCCACAGCCTTTCCCTCATCCACTAAGCAGGTCACGTTGTCATAGAAGGAGATCAGGTTTGTCTAGCAGGACCTGCCTTTCACAAACCCATGCTGGCTGGGCCTCATCACCTGGTTGTCCTGCATGTGCACCGCAATGGCGCTCAGGGTGATCTGCTCCATAACCTTCCCAGGCACCAAGGTCAGACTGACAGGCCTGTAGTTCCCCAGATCCTCCTTCTAGCCCTTCTTGTGGATGGGTGTCACATTTGCTAACCTCCAGTCAACTGGGACCTCTCCGGTTAGCCAGGACTGCTGACAAATGATGGAAAGTGGCTTGATAACCACTTCTGCCAGCTCCCTCAGTACCCTTAGGTGGATCCCATCTAGCCCTATAGACTTGTGTACGTCTGAGTGCTGTAGCAGGTCCCCTCTTGGATTATGGGGGCTTTCTTCTGTTCCCCGCCCCTATCTACTACCTCACGGGCCTGGGTACTCAAGGAACAACTGGTCCTACTGTTAAAGACTGAGGCAAAGAAGGTATTAAGTACCTCAGCCTTTTCGTCATCCTTTGTCACTATGTTTCTGCCCCCACCTAATAAAGGATGGAGATTCTCCTTAGTCCTCCTTTTGTGGCTAATGTATTTATAGAAACTTTTTTTATTGTTCTTAACATCAGAAGCCAGGTTAAGTTCTAGCTGGGCTTTGGCCCTTCTGATTTTCTCCCTACATAGCCTCACAGCATCTTTGTAGTCCTTGGGAGTGGCCTGCCCCTTCTTCCAAAGTCCATAAATTCTCCTTTTCTTGCTGAGTTGCAACCATAGCTCTCTGTTCAGCCAGGCCAGTCTTCTTCCCCAATGTCTTGTTTTTCGGCACATGGGGGTGGCCTGCTCCTGCGCCTTTAAGACTCTCTTCTTGAAAAACATCCAGCCTTCCTGGACTCCTTTGCCCTTCAGGACTGCCTCCCAGGGAAATCTGTCAACCAGGGTCCCGAAAAGACCAAAGTCCACCCTCCGGAAGTCCAAGGTGGCAATTCTACTGACCCCTCTCCCTGCTACTCCAAGAATTGAAAACTATCATTTCATGATCGCTATGCCCAACACGGCCTCCAGCTGTCACATCCCCCACAAACCCTTCTCTTTTTACAAACAACAGGTCCAGGAGAGAACCTTCCCTAGTCGGCTCCCTCACCAGCTGTGTCAGGATGTTATCCTCAACACACTCCAGGAACCTCCTAGACTGCTCCCTCTCTGCTGCATTGTATTCCCAGCAGACATCTGATAAGATGAAGTCCCCCATGAGGACAAGGGCTAGCAATCGTGAGACTTCTCACAGTTGCTTATAGAGTATTTCGTCTGCCTCTTCATTCTGGTTGGGCTGTCTATAACAGACTCCCACCATGATGTCTGCCTTGTTGTCCCTCCCCCTGATTCTTACCCATATACACTCAACCCTATTGTCACCATCATGAAGCTCTAGACATTTGTAACACTCCCTAACATACAGGGCCACCCCGCCGCCTCTCCTTCCTTGCCTATGCCTTCTGAAGAGTTTATAGCCATCCATTGCAGCACTCCAGTCGTGCAAGTTATCCCACCATGTTTCTGTGATGGCAACTACATCATAGTTTTCCTGCTGCACAACGGCTTCCAGCTCCTCCTGTTTGTTGCCCATGGTGCATGCGTTAGTGTAGAAGTACCTCATTTGGGCTATTGGTCCCACCACCTTTTTGCTGGGAGAAGCCCTAATTCCTACCTGACCATTCACAGAATCACTGAATCATGGAATTTTCAGAGTGGGAAGGGACCTCTAGAGATCACCTAGTCCAACTCCCCTGCTGACGCAGGAATGCCTACAGCACATGACTCAGGACTGCATCCAGGTGGGTGTTGAAAATCTCCAGAGAAGGGCACTCCACAACCTCCCTGGGCAGCCTGTTCCAGTGCCCTGTCACCCTAACCGTAAAGAAGCTTTTTCTTGTGTTTGAATGGAACTTCCTACTTCCAACTTGTGCCCGTTGCCCCTTGTCCTGTCATTGGGAACCATTGAAAAGAGTCTGGCTCCATCCTCCTTCAACCCACTCTTTAGATACTTAGAAGCAAGAATAAGGTCTCCCCTCAGCCTTCTCTTCTCCAGGCTAAAGAGTCCCAGCTCTCTCAGCCTTTCCTCTTAAGCTACCAGCACCCCCCAAGTCCTTCTCAGCAGAGCTGTTCCCCAGCCGGTCAGGCTCCAGCTTGTATTGTTGCAGTGATTTCCCCTTCCCACGAGAAAAACATTGCATTTGTCTTGGTTGAATTTCAGAAGGTTGCTGGTGGTCGACTCCATCCTGTCTAGGTTGCTCTGAATGGCAGTCCTGTCCTCAAGAGTATCTACTGGTATCCCCCCTGCCCTACTTTGGTGTCACATGCAAACAACTATTAAATGCTATTCAATCATATGACATTGATTATAATCTAGATAATCTTTTTTTCCCTGTAAAGTATTAAAAATACCTTGGAATTAGTAGTGACTGCAAGGTCATGAAGTTCTTATGGTTAAAAATGGAACACTGTCAAAAGGATAAAAAAAAGTTTTGTAAAATGTCACCATAACTTAATATCAAGGTTTTTTTCTTCCATCACAGTTCAGCTAAAAACCTCACTGTTCTGCACCCAAGTCTTTTACCAAAAAGACACAGTAGAACACAAACCATACCATTTAAATTACACTTAATCATAACATAGAGTAGCCTGATGTCTTCACATGTGACACTAATTCATCTGAATACTTCAAGGAATAAGGCTAGAAGGATCAGCATTGCTTAATATTACACTGGTATTCAGTCTTCAAAATATATTACCAGAATGTAAATTCCAGACCAGAATTAAGAAGTCCTCTGACAATGTTATAAAGCTGCAACCAGAATGAATTTTTCAATTAAACGATTGCAGAAAAGACAACTGAGAGGATAACATAACATGTCATCAGGGAATGAAAGAGGTTATTCAGCCTGTCCGAGTTCATCCATTCTTAGTATTCCACTCCCCTGTGGAAGGCATCTCATTTTTCTCATATGACCCTTGTGTTTTTGCCTGATCAACTATGCCTGACAGCCTGTTTCACACATTTATCATTCTCTGCATGAAAAAAAGTGCTCCTGACACCTATTTTGAGTGTGATTATTTTTCTTAAATCATCACTGTTTTCCTGTCTTTTTTATATTATTCTGAAAATAAGCCAAATTGTATCAAAGCTCCTTACATTTTACATGCTTTACATTTTAACTTTTCTTAGCTATTTTGTTTTCTTCATATAGAGATTCCTAATTTTAGCTTATTCCTATTTAGCTGCATTTTATTGCTGCCTTTAATCAAGTTGATATGTTTTGATATTATATCTTCTTAGTCCTGCAGTATGTTTCCTGCAAGAGAATTCATATTATTTTTTATCCTAATATTCTCATTTCATATAAGAAAACCATACAGAGCTACTGAAACTTTCATAAGGTGTGATGCAAAGGGACAACTTCACAACTGATGTGAACTTCAGAATTTCATAAATTTCAGTTACGACAATTTAGTTCTGCCCCAATATATGTGGAAATGCAAGGAGTCTTTTTCTGATTTAGATGCTTGCACGCTTTTAGTACATTTAGCATATTTAAAAATATTTCTGAAAAAAATTATACTGATTTCATAGATCTCTTTCTTTTTGGCTTCAATTCTGTAGCTGTTGTCCTAATACACCTCCCTTGCCCGGGACATTCTTCAGCTTTATATTCCTGTATATTTTTTAAAATTCTCTCTTAGGTGGTTATTGGAGATGTCTACCTATTTCAAGTAAGAGTTTCCTCATGCGTGAGTATGCCCTTCCAAATGGTTAATCAGCACATAAAGTAATTTACTGTAGACTGGGAAGTGTTGCAAACTTTTTCCTTATTATAGGAAAGACAGATCAAAAACCAGGAAAAAGTTCCTCTGAGATCTAATTTCCTACCAGTACTGCTTTCAAGATGATACCCTATGTACAAGAATGAGAGCAGAAGTGTAATTTTACCTTCGGTAAAATATATCTGTGGAATTTTTAGACTCAGTTAATAAACATTTCCAGACAACTGGATGTATCCTCTACTGATCACTGCCTACTAACATTGTTTCTTAATAATTGTAAAATAATATCACTCACAGTTTGATTTCTTTTACATTTCATTCTGCTGCATACAGCATAATATAACCTGTGATGTCTGTTTTATAAATTTTGTGAGAGCTGACACTTGACAAATTTGCTTTATCCTAACAGCTCAATTTTTACTTGCCTTCTGCTGTATTATATGTATGAATTATGCATTCAAAGGTGATTTAGTAATTCTAAAGTGCAAATGTAGCACTTTAAACACACTTCCACAGCTCACCTCTGATTAAAAGCCAGTGGAACTTCTGGAGTAACTAGACTAGTTAAAAATTTTGCCCCTCTTGAGCTATTGGTACATCTTTATACCAGAGAAGTGAGTTACAGTGCCTTCAGTCCATTGGGTAAAATTTCAAATTCTAGAACAAGGGACAGATGTTCAGTCTTTCCAATTTTAAAATTCTCCTCAAGCCTCAGAAGAAGCACTTTTAAGTGTTAACTTGGGAAAACATTAGAAAACCTTTTGAAGCAGAGAAAATCCTCTTCCCTCTATTTTTGCAAGGATTGACTCTTGTTGAAAAAGAAATTCAAATTTACCCCATGGACTTACAGGGGAAAGAATAAAATCTTTTTTTAAAAAAAAAAAACCTCTCCACTGTTTACTGGTTTTTATCCTCTGCTTCAGTAATTCCCATAGTTGCTCACATACATGCTTTAATATTTCAGAAGCATTTTCAAGGGCAACTATCCAACGTTAAGAGATTCTGCTTTGCAGCCACTTTTCTGACAGGTGGGTTAGTTAGGTTAAGGGTGTTCTTATTTACATTTGCTCTTGAGCTTTAGTACCTCAGATACTCTGATTCCACACCTGGAGTCACTAAATCTAATGCATATGACATTCCAGCAATCTTTTAATTGATATACTCATTTAACACACAAAAATCCCATTTGAAAATCATCTTTTGTGTAATATGAACAGAACAATAAAAACACAGTAACTACAAAATACCATTCAAATTTTAACTATAAAAGCTAATTCAGAAGAGTTGAATCTGCTGCAACAAACCATACTTCACTTCCTCATATTTTCCTTATTCACTTACTTCCTCATTTATTTAAATTAAAGGAACTATAATATGCTTTTAAGGAAAAAGGGAAAAAGATTTAAATTGAAGAACCAAAAAAAAATATTAAAAGCATAAGTAGTTTCTGTCCAGTATCACTAGCTAAATTTAATCCTCAAAGATCAGTCATTCCTAAATTTAAAATACCCATGTTCTTCTAAGATAATCAATTCTTAGTTATCTATTAAAAGTTTGTCCTGGGTCTGGCAGGGCTGGGGTTAATTTTCACGAGAGGCTGGGCTGGGCCACAGCCAGGAGGGGTGACCCAGGCAAACCGGCGGTGGGGAGCCGGGGGAGCTGGCTGACGGGGGCCGGGACTCAGCCAGGGGGGCTGACCCAGGCAAACCGGCGGTGGGGAGCTGGGACACAGCCAGGGGGGCTGACCCAGGCAGACCGGCGGTGGGGAGCTGGGACGCAGCCAGGGGGGCTGACCCAGGCAAACCGGCGGTGGGGAGCTGGGACTCAGCCAGGGGGGCTGACCCAGGCAGACCGGCGGTGGGGAGCTGGGACACAGCCCGGGGGGCTGACCCAGGCAAACCGGCGGTGGGGAGCTGGGACGCAGCCAGGGGGGCTGACCCAGGCAAACCGGCGGTGGGGAGCTGGGACGCAGCCAGGGGGGCTGACCCAGGCAAACCGGCGGTGGGGAGCTGGGACGCAGCCAGGAGGGCTGACCCAGGCAAACCGGCGGTGGGGAGCTGGGACACAGCCAGGGGGGCTGACCCAGGCAAACCGGCGGTGGGGAGCTGGGACGCAGCCAGGGGGGCTGACCCAGGCAAACCGACGGTGGGGAGCTGGGACGCAGCCAGGGGGGCTGACCCAGGCAAACCGGCGGTGGGGAGCTGGGACGCAGCCAGGGGGGCTGACCCAGGCAAACCGGCGGTGGGCAGCCGGGGGAGCTGGCTGACGGGGGCTGGAGCTGCCGCTGAGCAGCAGGCTGGGGCTTCCCGGGTTCTGGTCGGTGGGCAGTTGTACATTACTCGTATTTTGTATTTTCCTTTATCAGTAGTATTGTTGTTGTTTTTCTCTTTCCTTTGCTGTTCTGTTAAACTGCCTTTATCTCAGCCCATGAGTTTTGTCTTTTTCTCCCGATTCTCCCCCGGTCCGGTCGCGGGGGCGGGGAGCGAGCGAAGGGCCGCGGGGCGCTTTGTTGCCGGCTGGGGCTAAACCACAACACGGTTAAATCCGCCGCACTATGAAACCTGCTGATAGAAAAGGCAGGGTGACATTAAAAAATGGACCCAGAATAAACGGGGCCATTCCTCTCCCTTGTTTCTCTCTACCGTCAGTCTGAGCAAAGTCTTTCTTTGCAGACTGAGGGGGAGTTAAAAAAGCAAGTGTTGTTGATCACTTTAAGAAGCAGAAATAAGACTAATGAATCTGGCTCGTTCACTCTAGGGAAAGGTAATATGCATGGGTAAGCAAAAGAGAATGATCATATTCATTCTGTTTCTATAGGTGTACAAGGCCCCCTTCCTCTGCAGTGCCTCTACAAATATTTACGTTATATAAAATGTGGTGAATAAATTAATCTCAACTGCATACTTAGAGCGCGGAGTTCAACAGTTTGACATGGCCCCTAATCTTTCAAAAGCTATTTCCTCCGAGGACCATTTGAAAACTTTCATGTCTGGTCTTTGTCATCAAAAGTTTTCTAAGACTGGCCCTGTCCTTTTAAATCATGTGTTGTTTCTCTTGCTGGATACACTGGAGAAAATGATGTTTCATAAGACCAATGCAAAGTAATATCATGCTATCGGACATGATTCAACACAAATTTCTTGATGTAGTACTTGCAAAGGAGGTTCCAGACAACACCTCATTAACATAAGCAATCACCCAGTCAAAGTCACTGTAAAGCTGACCCATTATCTGCAAACGTGTCCCTTTTCTAATTCCTGCTCTCTCTCAAAGGACCACAAGGATGTTTTCTGTCAAAATCAGAGGTCATCATTTCACCACATTTGCTGTTAGAGGGACATAGTCTTTCAATCAACCCTGATTGCCTGTAAAGATCAACCTTGTGATTTTCTAGACTGGCAGAACTTTGCTCTGATTCAGCAGACTTTTTCTCATTTTGATCTGCAGCCTTTGTTTCATTATTTTTTCGCATCCGTTTCCTAGATTCTTGAGTATATAAAAAAATCCAAAGACCTTTCTCTGCAAAAAATAAGAACTACAGAAGAATGTGGGTTTTCTTTGATTCTTTCTGTTCTCTTTTCTGAGCTCTTACGAACAAGCCATTATTAAACACAAAATTTTATGTATTGTTTCAATCCTGGGTAGAAGAAAAATACAATACATAATGCACTTGTTCCTGCGCCTCACAAGTAGCATTTCTGACCTCTTAGCAGGTTCTTTTCGATCAAAATGTATCTTACAGAAGGGCTTGCATTCTCTTCACCACTATGATTACAGTATGATTGGCAGGCGATGGCTTTTTCCGTGAGTTAGCATTCAGTTCAAGGTTTCACAGCTTCTTGGGTGAGAAAGACTGAACTATGGTCTCTTGCTGACTTTTGTCAGTTTACACACCTGTAAGTGATACAATCCATCTAATATGAATCATTAAGGAGAACTGAGAGCATCAGCAGATACTGCTGCCCTCAAAGTTCAGTCAGTCTCTTACAAAATGTGAAAGCTCAAATCGTTGTCTGAGGCTACATGAATTTATGGATCTCTCCGATTTAACTCATGTCAACATCGGGCTTGTATCTTCTCTCAAAGTTATCTTTCTTTACTTGTTTCCTGATACATGGGACTATAACACAGACCGAATATTAGGTTTTTTTCCCATGCTCGGTTATTGTATTTTATATTTCTGTAAAATAGTATAGATAAATGTATATAAATAGACAAGTAGGTTCAGGCTGTAGAAGACAGCTTTCCAGGGGAAAAAAAAACAAAACAGACTGATGAGTTGCAGAAGAAAAAAAATAAGCAATGCAGAACTGAACAACAGCAGAAAAGTCTTGAAACCATGTAATCACAAAGGCCCAGAATAATAGAGCACATTTACACATGTAACTTTTATTTTCAGTTTAAGCAATGGCCTTATTGATCCTGTGTTTCTGATGCACAGAAAAGCAAACCTTAACTGTGTTCCCTGATCCCAGGTTAGCTCCTTCATCCTTAATTTTAATTTTCATTTCCTGCTTCTTGTCTGTTTTCTATTGATCAGATTCTTTATATTGCTCACACATACTTCATCACAGACTCATTTGAAAAAGCTTTTGCCTGCCTTCAGACGTGTAACATTTTTATCTCTGTGCCTTTATACGGATGAATATAAATTTTTTTGAAAAAACAAAAAAACAGTATATCTGATATCAAGATTGTGCATTTCATGAACATTCAGTAAACTTGAAGATTTTATTGTTGTTGTAATAATTAGGGGGCAAATATAAGTTCCTAAGAGCATATAAATCTGCATTTACAAAAAAATGCATCCCTTTCAGCATTGCCTCGTTGATGAGTTAATCAAAACACTTGGTGGAAACTGGGTCATTTAAACATAGAATTGCTGTTAAACTACATACTAAATTAAAAAGTTCACAGTTGGGGAAACTATATATGGAGAACTGTTAAGTTCTTTTAAACAATGCTTTATGGGTCTGGAAGGCTAATCTGTCATTCTGCATTTATCAAGGTCACATTGCAAATGAACTTTCATTTATAGTTTGTGTATCGTCTTATGTATGTGCTACTGGATTTTGAGAATAGCTCTACTGTAATATTGGTTCTTTACCAAGTGTATCGCTGTTCCTTTGAAATTTTGCAAGCACATACAGATTCATCTGTATGTGTGTCTTTATGTTAAATTTTATAGCTGATTAAATAGTAAATCATAACTAGACTAGATTTTAATAGAGATTATATTTTCTACAACTGTACTCTTTTATTTCTGTTTGGGGTAAAGAGAGAAAAAATTTTAAACTCTATGCTGTTTCCTTTATGTAGAGTCTACAAAGATCTCATACTGGAAATATTTAAGCCTCCTACTTCTGTAGAGATGACCTGTGAAAAGTGTTAAGATCTGAGTCGGTACTTGCCAAAATTGAAATGAACACTCCTAAACTGGTTTTTAGTTTCATTTGGGAAAAAAACTTTTCTCCTCGTCCTCTTTCTGGGACTGTGGGGTTTGAGGGTTTTGTTTGCTTGTTTGGCTGATTGGTTGGTTGGTTGGTTTGGTTTGGTTTTAATTTAATTTTTCTTTCTTTGGTACTGTCTCACAGTCAGTCAGTCAGTCAGTCAAGTGAATAGCTGGGTATCCACATATAATGGGAATATTCTACAGAAACCCAAAGAACCAGCTGCTTGGCAGACCTGCGACTTGCCTTCCCATCTACTACTTGCCGCAGGGTGCCAAGATAGATGGACCTTTAATCTGATCGAGTATGGTACTTTTATGTGCTGTCAGTTGCTGAATACCCTCTCTGTTGTAATATTTACTTACCATATCTTTTGCAAAATGATATGATTACATACATATGTATAATTCTTCCAATTCAGCTGATGAAATATGTAGCTATAGATTCAAACAAAAGAAGATCAGAAGGACCAATATGATTCCCTGATTTTATATTCTGTACAACAAAGACAGCGATAAATTATCTCCTGGTTGAGGTTCAATAGATGTGGGTTAGTTAGAGTGTATCTCCATCAGTAATACAATGCCTTTCACTGTCTAGAATTGTAGGTTTCTTGGAGTCAGTGGAAGTGCAGTGAGTTGAGCATTTCTCTTAAAATATTTGAGACAAAGTTAAGCACGAAAGTTTGAAACATTACAAAGCGTTGTGGACATAAATATTTTTGTAACATGAAAAAAGGAAGCATTTACATTTTTTATGCCCTTGTGAATGCTATATTAGTCTTTTGCTTTTAAAGTTTGTTCTGTTTTTAAAAGAAAGAAAAAACTACTCATAGGAAGCGTTGTTTTCTGCTTTATGAAGCAACCTCTTGTAATATCAGATGTACCAACAGTTTGATGCTTATACATGCATATACAAATGTAGACTATAGTGCTTTCTGTTAGGAAGCACCAATATGTAGAAAAAGGCTGCTCAGTTGAACATTGTAGTTTCTGTTACAGGAGACCCTTTTCCAACAGCCAGCTGGCTTCTATTCACTACAGTTCATTGTTAATTTGAAAAAGAGAGATTTCAGATCTATCACATAAACATCAATGCATTTATATAATAGGAATCTCTCTCCAATACAGTGATCTATCCAAGAATGGCCTTCTGCTATTGATTAGAGCATTTACACATATTTGTGACAGTTCAAGCTACAGGAACATCAGGTAAGGCATGTTTCCATCAGACTATTCAGGGGTCTTTTTACCTTCTTCCTTTTCTAAGCATTACTACTTTGAATATGTTGCAAGAAGTTTGGTTTCGCCTCAATGCAAAAGCAAAAACAGAATTTGAAATCTCCAAAGTTCAAATAGCACGAGAAAATATTTCTACCCAGGACTCTGCTGGAGACTGCCATTCAGCAGCGACATGAATTGCTGAATTTCTTGTCAGTAGAAAAATGGCTTTTCAATAAAAGCACTAGCAGCTGCTTCTTTCTAAATCTCATCCAGGCTCCAACTTGTCAGCCAATGGGATTGCTATCACATAAGTAAAAGATTGTATCATTTATGGAATATGACGTTAATTTGTCACTTGTAGCAACAATTTACAAAAGTCAATGACTTTAAACTTTTCATTTAGAAAGAAATACTCTTAATTTAAATAAATAGCTTTAAATGAATAGCATAATTGAAATGAATAGTGTAACTCTCACTAAGCAGTTTATATTGGATCAACACTAAAACAATCATTCTCACACCCTGTACACATCATTTACTTCTAAAAATTCACCTCTACTGAGATATATTGATTTGACTACATTCATTCAAAATGTCAATACAAATAACAGAGACTCGGCAATTATAGATGAACATAAAGGACATCTAAATTCAGTTTGTGAAGATAAATCTCAGCATCTCAGAAAGACAACAATGTCTTCATCTTAGTTTTCACTAACAAGAATACTTTCCTTCTCCTGTCGGGTTCCAATACTTTCTTGAAAGTCCACTTAGTGTACAAGAATGTAAACAATAATAGGAGCTCATTAGAATGACACTCTCTTCCCTCACAACGATTGTTCTCAATGTGAATTTAATTGGCTGAATGACAGATGCGACAAACAATAGAATTGTAAGATATGTGAAAAGCGAACACAGGAAGTTTCAACCGATATGACAGTCAAATAACTGAGCTAAAATTTGTTTTAATTGTCTCACTGTAAAATAGCCTCACCACCTTACTTTTCTTTAGATAAAATGATATTTTTGTCATTCATGGCAAAGGCTTCTCATTAAATACTGTGGTAGTTTACTTAACCAGAAGTAAATACACCTGCAGAAAAAAACCCTCAAATTTGTAGAAAATACGCAGGAACATGTTAATTCCTCAGCAAACCAGAAAATTTTGGTTTTCAAGAAAAGGTATAATTTATCCACTAGAAGATATTTTTCTTTTGTTTTATGGACTCTGCACTCTGCAGAATATGAATGCACATGCCTGAGCAAAGATGAGATCCGCAGAAATGCACAACAGATAGAACTGTAGTGCTGTCAGTGGAGGACATGAGCATCATTGTAGCTTCCCATATGTGTGTTCCTTTCTTCGCCCTTCAACAATGAGACTAAACATTTGCATCACAGGTTTGAAGGAGCAGATGTTATCCAAATACTGGTAAGGCTACTTCCATTTATGTCACTGAATCTCTGCCCCAGAGACGGTTTTCCCACCGCTGCTCGCATATATGCAGCTCATATGCATGAACTAGAAGTCTTGTATAATGATGCAAAAAACAGGAGAGCCCTTTAGATCTTTAATTATTTGTCATTATCATCAAGTAGCACAGATGGATGTCACAGGGTAAAGTCCCAAGTATGTAAGACTACTACATCTGCCCAGTTCTGACTCACTGAACTAATCCAGTACAAGCTGGAAAAGAAATTAAGCAGTAGACTAACTTTGTTATGTAACTGTTGCTATCTCCTCACTTCTGTCCCACGTTTGTGGTGGGAAACCAGAACATGTTAGAAACCGTTATGAAAACCGTTCATTGACCTTCAGTATGGAGAATATCAATGAGACTAGCCGGGTGCCACATGACCAGCCGAGTCATTGCCAGCTTCTGCCAACAGTGTACTTTAGAAGGCAATCCATAGTTAAAATAACTACCCTCTCGCCATGTCCAAGATTCTGCAGAAAGCTGAGCCAGGGATGCAAGCACTATGCATAAGGGCCAGTCCACCAGCCAGGACTTAGGCTCACCAAGCAACGCTACGGGCTTGGGGAGGAGTGGCTGGAAAGCTGCCTGGCAGAAAAGGATCTGGGGGTCCTGGTGGACAGCCGGCTGAACATGAGCCAGCAGTGTGCCCAGGTAGCCAAGAAGGCCAACTTGGCCTGTGTCAAGAATAGTGTGGCCAGCAGGAGTAGGGAAGTGATCGTGCCCCTGGACTCAGCACTGGTGAGGCCGCAGCTTGAGTCCTGTGTTCAGTTTTGGGTGCCACAGTATAGGAGGGACATGGAGGTGCTGGAGCGTGTCCAGAGAAGGGCAACAAAGCTGGTGAGGGGTCTGGAGAACATGTCTTATGAGGAGCAGCTGAGGGCATTAGGATTGTTTAGTCTGGAGAAGAGAAGGTTGAGGGGAGACCTTATTGCTCTCTTCAACTACCTGAAAGGAGGTTGTAGTGAGATGGGCACTGGTCTCTTCTCCCAAGTAACCAGCGATAGGACAAGAGGAAACGGGCTCAGGTTGCACCAGGGGAGGTTTAGGCTGGACATTAGGAAGAAATTTTTCACTGAAAGAGTTACCAAACATTGGAAGAGGCTGCCCAGGGAGGTGGTTGAGTCACCATCCCTAGATGTGTTTAAAAGTCGTGTAGATGTGGTGCTTAGAGACATGGTTTAGTGGCAGACCTGGTAGAGTAGGGTCAATGGTTGGACTAGATGATCTTCAAGGTCTTTTCCAACCTAAACGATTCTATGATTCTAGAGTGAATGCCCCATTTCCTGGGTTCATGGTGCCGGTCAACACTAGACCAGAGGGGCTAGAGCCCTGGTCTGTGTGAGACTAGCGTGCCAGTGCCATAGAATAGAAGTCTTTGAAAAAAAATCGCAATCCACCCACTATATCCATCTTTCCTAGTAAACAAATTTTAAATTACATACCACTGAGTGTTTCTGTTCTTGCCTCTGCCCCACCTAGAGGTTCTCCTATGATACGCATTTATTCTTATTTTCTCTGAGCTTTTAGAATTTCAGATCTGCAAATTGATAAACCAATAAGAGATGGAGGAAACGATCATGGTGAGAAATTAAAAGAGGTTGAGCTTTTCTCTAATGAGACAGAAGGTATGAACAGTAAAGAAGAAGTAAAAGTTCTGCGCCAAGAAGCTTGCTTCAGGAATTATCACTCAGTGAAGCACAGAAGGAAGTTACATATTCACCTTACATCTTCCCTGTCACTAACTCACAGCTCATTATTGTTAGAACGTGCAATGAGTTTATTTTATCATCGTAACAAATCTGTTTTAACAAGTTGGCGCAAGTATAAGTTAAATTATGAGCTACACATTTAAACAGTTTGACAAAAGTCAATATAAATTTAAATAATCCTATTGTCAAATTCAGATAAGAAGTCAACCCTTTAAAATCAAAGAATGTCCTCAGGCTGAGCTTAGCAAGATTACCTTCTGTCTCTAATTAACTGCACTTTAATATTATGAACTGCTTTTTAGGAAATCATAGCCAGCTGAATATGACCATGTGATTAAAGAATGCATAGAGAAGACACCACATCATAAAGCTGAGTGTGGTAATTATTCTACTCAATTAATTGGTAAAAAAATCAAATGCTTTAATTACTTATTTAAATTTTCTTGATTCTATCAGCCATTAGATACTTTAAACCAGAAGATAGTTGGCAGAATGCACAATGTTCTGTGTCTTCCTTTTCATGGAAGTCTAGCATGTCATGACTCTAAGGTCACAAAGGTAATTTTCTCTTGAGTACTTTAAAGCAGGAAATTCTGGTTTACAAATTATCTGCTGTACTAGCATCAATTTCTTTGGTCAAGGTTATAGCATAAAAGCATATCTTACAATGAGGACAATATTTACTATTGTTCTTTATTTCACACTAGAGTTGATTTAATTCTGACTATGAAGTTGATTCACACACAGTAAGTCCTCAGTTTTTTTAAGATTTTTATGTTAACTCTTTCTGAGGTATTCTTTCTGTTTCTTATCTATTATTTACTTCCCATTATCTCCCTACCCCAGTAATTCTAGCTATTAGTAGAAGATGTGAAAAAATGTACATTTTAAAAATTGTTCTAGCTTTGACAAAAATTAATCCAATATAGGTACCATTTATTTTTAATAGCCAGATTGCTGAAGGATAAGCTGAGAACTGGATCCTATTTGTTGAACACTACAGAAAATTCACACTACTTAAGGAGCTTATACTGCTTTTATATTAAGTAGCCTTTTTTACTTTTATCACTATCTGGCTTCTCAGACTTTCTGGAATACTTTCTGGTTTTAGTGTATTTGCAAAAGTCTGAATTAACTTTTATCCTTTTTGCTTTATTATAGTTTTATGTATAATAACAAACAGCATTTGAGCATTACGTTTAAGTTACGTTCTTACATCTAATAGTTTTTTACTATGTTGTTTAATACTAGTATTTGTCCACTTTTTTTGTTTTGGATCTTACCATATTTATATATTTCAGACTATATGCATAATAACCATGCTATTAAATATTTACTATATCTAAATTATACATGCATATTATACACTATATTGTAAGACACATATACATGACAAACTATTTTAAACATTGATTCCATTTCTATCTATAATTTATTCTAAACTATTTCATAGCATATCTGTAAACAGCTGTTGTAGCACTTGCAAATATTTTGTCCTTATTTCTTAATTGTCCTTGCTCCTTAATTCTAACTTGTGTGTGCTTTTTCATTAGCATGCAGTTTGACTTTTTAAAATTAGCCACTTTTAACTCTAAAAAAGTTTGTTTCAAACACATTGTCATTACTGAAAGAGTACTCCATATAGCTACAGTTTGAGGTTACTCCTTGTGCATTAATGAAAACTTTGATTTTAATGAAGATCAATCTATATCACTGATCATAATAGCTATCAGATTTTGGTCTTTTTTCATGACTTTCTCATACTCTCTTTATAATTGTTTCTTCCTCCTCTCAAACATTTTAGTTATTATTGTTAGTACTGAAATTCCAGCAAAGAATTTGGAGTTCTACATTTGAGTTACCAGATCAAAACTATTTCTTGTCCTCACTGCACAGATAAACGTGAAGAGAGCATTAAACCAAATGTGGTCAAACACTGAAAAGCCAAAGCTATTAAATTGCATACAGAAATAAAACAGTTGAAACATGACAAATTGTAGTTATGGTAACTAGTTCTTCCTTTGAAGTGCTTTAATAATACAGCTAAAACAAAAATAAAGTGTAAATATAGATTAATGTGAAATAAGGCCCTCATGCTTTAAAGTACCACTAAATTACCTCCGTACCTATTAACTTCGATGAACAATAAACATATACGACACTTACACAGGATGAAGTTCTAAACTATTTACATGATAGTTGTGCTTCATTTCTGCATGCTTAGTAGCCTCCATTTACTTATACAGAGGCAGAGTTGATTATTCTAAATAGAAGCATCAGTTAAAATTGACCTTGTATGGTAGATACAGTTTCCATCGTTATTGTTGTTGCATTTTTGCTGAGGTATGTAGATATAACTAAAACTCTAGTTCATTGCAGTAGCTGATAGCAAATTGCCACTCAATTTATGGAAGAATACCAGATGTAGGGTGAAGGAGAATAGCGACGATGATTAAGGAGATGAAAAAAGTCTCATGTGAAAGGAAACTGAAAAACCTAGAAACTTTTTTTTTTTTTTACTCTTAGAAAGAAGAGTAAGGGGACACAAAACAAAATAAAGTACAGTATAGAAACAATACATGCAGAACATTCTATTCATATCTCCTAAATGAAAAAGACAGAGAAAAACACTGAAGGGAAATTAAAGCAATTACACCACTATGCTTGAGATAGGAACATAAAAAGATTCAGAAAGGGATTGGACATGCACTTTGAAAAAAATATAAATTTAATAGAAAATGTTGGGGGGGAACATAGTTAAATTATTTAAGTCTTATGCTAGCTTTTAGTTACTGTAGCTCAGTAGGGCTAATTTACTCTAGATATTTACATTACTAGATACTTTAGATGTTCTTGCATATAACCATGAAACTTTTTACATAAGTCAGTATCACAATCAGGATACTGGACTATAGGGACTACTTGACTTCTGCACGCCAGGATATTTAAATCAGTTTAGAACAGTTTCAGAAAAAAGTTCAATGTTAATTTTTGCTAAGTCTTCTCCCTCCCTCCCTGAGAATTATATTCTCTAAACAGTTCTAGATCAGAGATATTTTTGCTAACAATTTATAACATATTGGCCATTATGAAGAGAATGGCTAACAAGCAATTAATTACCAAATTTAGCTTTGCAAATCCTAGAAGCTTATGAGAGACTGTAGGAAAATTTGAGAGTTTCAGTTTATTTGAATAAATAAAGATGCATATGCATTTAAGGCAGTGAATTTAATCTCTTTGAGAAAAAATATAATCAGAAATTACATAAGCTTTGGAACAAATACTAATGCAGTGGCTCTTCGTAAGATGTGTATTAGATTATGAAGCCCCTTCACACTCTGGAAAAGAAATCATGGAAAAGAAGTTTGTGAGTAATTAGTCCATCACTTACTAAATGCAAGGACTCCTGGCTTAGGGATTCACTGAACTGACAACTGCAGAAAACTAGGAAAGAATGTAGGAAAAACATTACTGTAGGCTTTGTTTTAGTCTTATATTTTTTTGTAAGTAGCAAGATAGGGTGCTGGGCTAGACAGACATTCAATCTAAACCAGTATGACCATTCAAATGTTTTCATGTTATATCATATGATCTTCACTTCTCTGGCGTGGCAATTGTAAGTTGCCTATTTACTGAATTATGTTCCCCACCACCACCTCTGTTACTGAGTTGTCATCAAATAAGAATTTATTTGATGGCCTTGCAGTTTAATAATTACTGGTCAAAATTTTGATTTTAGCATATCTGTTGCATTTTGAGCTACCAGAAATTCAGATTTAGATGTAGTGATTTGGGCCTCTTCATGGTTTTGGGTACTTGAAAATCACTCTGTATGTTATCTTACTGCTTAGAACAAAAATCAGGTATGTAATTCCTACAGCAAAAAGAATTGCCAGTACAAGCAGGACATGGACATACTCTAGCAAATTCAGCAAAGAGCCATGAAGAACATTAGGGGGTTGGAGATCAACAGATGAGGAGAAGCTGAGAGAGAGCTGGGACTTTTTAAGCTGGAGAAGACTCAGGGGAGATCTAATCAATGTGTATAAATAACCAAAGTGGGGCTATAAAGAAAACTGAGCCAGGCTCCACTCAGTGGTATGCAGGGAAAAAAGAAGAGGCACACACTGAAATACAAGTAATTCCACTTAAACATAAGAAAAAAATCCTCTGCTGTGAGGGTGAGTGACTGCTGGCACAGGTTGCCAAGAAAGGTTGTGTACACTCTGTCCCTGGAGATATCCAAAAACCATCTGGTCATGGTCCTGGGCAACCAGCTCCGGGTGGCCCTGCTTGAGCAGAGTGGGTTGGGCCAGTCAGTCCCCAGAGATCCCTTCCAACATCAGCCATTCTGTGATTCACTTATTCAAGGTTCAGAGGAATTGTGATATCCACAGAAAATGCCTGACTGCAGAATCAGAAGAGGCAGTAAGTGCACCAAAGAAAGCAATTCAGTGATTCTATAATATGAAGAGAAAGTTAAACCTCACTGGCAATTATGAAAGCTAAAGCACAGTATGTCAAGGAATAAAACTGATGCAAATAAATGTTATCAGTTTCTGTATATAAACTTCCTAGTATCTTTCATAACAGCTACCTATCATCATGTCTAATACCTGATATAATGCAAATTATCTTCTCTTACCAAAGAATTTTGCTTTTTTTTTCACAATTACAGTTTATATAAATGTATATATACATGTGAATACCAAAATAAGCATGAAGACCTTTAAACTAAGCAGCATAAATAAATGAGTGTTTGAAAATTGTCACTGATTATTTACTAAGGTAGATTCCCATGATATAATTCTCTTGTTCAGTGGGGGAAAAAACCAGAAAACCTGCATGTTGACCAAGACTTCTAAACTTCAGTGGAACACTACATGAGCTCTGAATATTGCACAACTAGCGCACCAGTTGTGTAATTTTCCATTTGGATAAAGTACCCCATGATTTTTTTATATACATATAATAGGAACAGGTAATGATTTGGTGGATTATGGTATCTTTATGTTAGAAAAGTATTACAAGATTATTGTAGCTTGTGGAAATTTTATCTTTAATTAATATTCCTTCTGTTTGCTGCAAGATAAACTTGACCTTGATTTTTATTCACAACAATATTAAGTTTTCTGTTTTTTTTCTGATTTGTTCTGTAGTTACTTTTTTGTGTTTTCATCAAAGACACTGTCTTTTAAACAGATCTTTAGGGATTTTGCTTATATTTATGGCTATATGATAGTATAAAATTGTAAAGATTAACAGTCTTTGGGGATTAATGTGCTTTTTCATCAGTGTAATTGCTTTTTGTGAAGAAAAAAAAAACTTACAAGGAAAACTTGAGAGCTGGCTATAAGTATTCTGATTACATTTTGTTAAGGGATTTCAGAAGTGGCCACTACCTTCAGCAGCTTTGGGGCCCAGTGACTCCTCCTGCCAGCCCCTGGTGTCCAGCCTGGAGATCCAGAGTTATCCATCCCCAGTCAATGGACGCAGCTGCTGCTTTCTCATTTGCAATTTTAACCAGTAGTGACGCTGAGCGTGTATCCCAAACACACACACACACAGAGGACACCAACACGGCCAGTTACACAGGCTGCCACAGACAAGATGCTGCCTTCAACATCACCTACACGCAGGACTGACATGAACACAAGCACAGACAGCCAAGTCCCCTCCTCCTCTTCGGCTGGTAGAGACTGAAGCTCGTTATTAACTGCACACACTCAGCGCTCTCGATTCACACACACGCGCGCTTTAGCGGATCCCTTGAATACTGGCATGACCCCTCTGTCCGTCCAACACCCCTGACCAGCTCCCAGGCCCTCTTACCCTCCCCATTGGTACCCTACTCACTGCCTGGCCCAGCTTGGGGCTCGCTAGCAAACAGATGCATGCACTCACACGCTTGTCTCATAGGTACTGCACACTCTGGCTTCCCCACCCAAATACCAGCCTGGGCCCTTTCTCTGCCTGAGAAGTCTGCCCAGACCCACAGCCTCTTACTCGCCCACTGATGACATGCTAAGTTTTTGTTTATTATTCAATTTTATTTTTGTTTGTGCCAAATATTGTATATAATTTCTTACTATTATAATTTAAATTTAACAGTATTAAATCCTACTTCATTATCCAAGCCCATTGACACTAAACTAGCTCATTTAAGAACATAGCTGCTCAGTTATGTGCATCCTACTATTTTCCAGTAAATGTCAAGGTTTTATTTTTCAACCCATACCCTTCACTACCTTGGAGCCTACAGCTCTAAGAATATTCTGGAATTTGGTTAAAAAATGCTGTCTTACCCAAAACATTTAAAAACAACTAGTAATAGCTACTCTTTACCAGATAATACAGGTTTCAGATGCAATGCAATGTCATCTAGTTATTTAGTACACGTTTGAGAAAGAAAAGGAAAAATGAAACATTATTAACACATATGTTGTCAGCTGATGAGGAAAAAAAACCCCAATGAAGTAAAGTATCTGTTAAATATTCAATATAATTTTTCATCTAGCTCAATACTGAAGTGGAGAGAAAGTTACTCAAGTAAAAAGGGGGGGGGGGCGGAGAGAGTGCAAAATATACTATAAAGCAGTTATGTTTCTGTACCCTTAAGACACTGATCTAACTAAGCAGCTGTTTCTAGGGTAGCACACTGTATTATGGCAGCGTTTGAATGGTTCTGAACACCTAGGAAAAGAAACAGCGATGATGTGGCAAGGATTGACAGCTATTTAACAATAATACCTACATTTCACTTGTGTGTAAATTTTGAAGGTTTTTTTTTTAAAAAATAGCTAGATCAATAGCAGCAACTTCACAATTTATGAAGATCTATTCCTGAGCTGAAAGAAAGGGGTTCTACAGAGGCCCTTTAGCAAAACAGGAGAGAAAAAATTTTGAAGCAGCTGTAGTTTCATTATTTACAACCCCTGTATAAAAAGAAAGGTAATAAAGGACTAGTGATTCTAGTATGCCTTAATTTTTTCTAGATATATTTGACAAGTGTTTATATCTGTACTTTGCTCTTTATATTTTCAAGGTGTTATACAAACATGCCTACTTAATCCTCACAACACAAGCGTTTAAAGTTGGAGAAAGTAAGTCTGAGGGTAAACCAACTTCTTGACTAGTGAATTAAAGATTTAATCATAATAAAAATTTGGTGGTTTTTAATAGCTTCTAATGTCATGCATTAAACACCCCTTGAGTCCTATGCCAACCAACATTAAGAGTATCAGGACAATTTTGTGTTTTGCTCAGTCTTTTCTTCCCACAATCTCTGCAACGAATGCTGCAGCTATAAGCATTACATTTGCATACTACAGACTTCACTTATGAAGACAGTCTCTTATGTGAATCCCTTTACAAGCTCACATCTATTTTGCTCACAGATGTTATAATATTAAGACAGACATAAGACCTACATTATAGTGATTTATTACAGAAAGCATCCTTTAAGATATATTTATGGGTATGTGAAAGATTACCAAGGGAGTTTAAAATTGCTTCCCATTCAGTTTCATAATAGTTCGAAACTCGGAGACCTCTATTCTCTTTTCCCACATCAGGTTTCCAGTGTTTCAAGAAACAAATAGAAAACACCTTAATAATTCAAAGTGACATCCTGAAATTTTATATGGAGACTAAACAAGGCGAACTTCCCTAAGCTTTCCACAGGTATTAGATTCTTCCTTGATGTTCTACTGATATACGCTCTACAGTGTTCAAAGTATTTGCTTTTCCATTTCTATCACAGAAATAATGAACAAAATGAACAAAAAAACCCCTTCATCTTTACCAAGTTTTAAGCTGAGCAAAGTATGGTCTGTAAAAAGACATCTGATTAGCATTGCTCATGTTCACTGTCATCTTAACAAATATGTGTTATCACTCTGTTGACTAATTCTGCAATCACAGTCTTAATTTTAAATAGAAAAATAAAATTAATGCAAAAAACTGAATGCTGAAATATGTACAGGACTATCATCAGTCTTGTATGGCCAGAACCCTAAATTCTGTAACATCCTAAGCTATCCTGCTCTCCAACACATGACTTCTCTCAGTCTTTGGAGCCTCTAGTAAACAATGATAATTCATTTTCCACAAACGTAAGCAAAGGATCAAAGATTTTCTACAAAGCAAATATAAATATTAGAGAACTTGCAGAATAGGGTGTTACTAGCATGTTGAGATCCAATAACCAAACTAAAAACCAAATCACATCCCTCTACCAGTGGACATGTGATTGCACCTTATGAGTTAATTAGACTGTTATATTGTGTATGCTTTGTATGTCTAGGAAGCTAGAACACAAAGAAAGGGTTCTGCTGTTTACCATGCAGAGCATATTGCAGCCTATTTTGAGACACCATCATAGCATACAATTATTCTGTTTCAATTGTAATGTCTTATTTATAGAAAAAAATACAGAAATATTATCCCAGAAGGCATATGTTTCATGTAAAGTTGATAAATGTGACCAAATTAAAATATCGTACAGGCAAATTACAGGGAAAATGAAACTGTTTGCCAAAATGCCTGAAGGGAGCAACAGATTTTTTCATTCCTATAAATCAAGACTGGATTGCTTTCTAGAAGGCATTTTTCTTTAGACTGTTGGGCTCAGTGACGAAATCCTATGGCCTATGCTATCTCAGCAGTAACATTAGATGATCTACTAGTTTCTAGTTATCTGTGAACCTGTTGGCTATATTTAAATGAGTACTCTCTTCATATGATCCATCTATAACTGGATGAGGTTGAGGATTGCCTTAGACTACCCCAAGAGCAAGACTAGGTTATATTTACACGAATACTTCCTTTATATGATCCTTCTATAATTGAAATTGGTTGACGGTTGCTTTAGACTACCCCAAGAGAAAGACTAGGCTATATAACAACAAATTTTAAAACCTTTATGAAGGTAATAAAGATGCCTAAAACTCTGTCTTTCTGGACTTCTGTTAAAGAATAAAATTAACAGAGCTAAGCATATACTGCTCCTGCTTTGTGGCAGAAGCTACTGCTCTTCATGGCAGATGTCAGAAGGGTGGACATAATGGCATGAGTTACAAACAATTTATTATTTTTGTAATAGAAAATAGATTGTTGACCTTTGAATAGCTCAGAAAAATAATGGCATGTTTATTTCTTTCATTAAAGGAAGAGGTGGCTATGCAAACAGAAGATAATGGGTAAAATCGCAAGAAATTTGGATCCTCCAAAATATCACAACTTACAGTCATAAAACAAGTAGATCTCCAAAACATTTCTGAATCTCACAAGAATTACTCTTCTCAATCAGAAAATGCGTAAAAATGCTACTTGTTGGCAGACATGACTCTAACACATATTAAACAGTATCTTTTTCTGTGAGCAGTCCTATTAAGGTCATCAGCTACCCCTAGAGATGTGTGGACTTTGGTTTACTATTCTGAAATAAAGACAGATTTATTATTTTATTTTAAATGAAACATGTACATTACTGAAAAAAGTTCAATTGACCATGTGTGTCAGGAGGAAGTTTACAGTCCCATTTCTCAATCATCAGCTTCTCATCTATATAAATATCCAATGAAATGCAGACCATAAAAATATGTTTTGTTAGAGAGAATACTAATTTCTCTCTAAAATGTTCTGGGTCATAAGGAAATAATTTGCTGAAAGATTGTTTCTTTTTCCTTTGCCTTTCAAATATTTTAAGAAGAAATATGTTTCAGTGGCACAGCTTTTGCTGTTTTAATCACAGCATAGATTACATATCTATTAAATATAAATAACACATAAGTATCTACAAAAATATCTATAAGTACATTAAAATAGCCTCTCTAGGATAGTAATAAATCCATCCTTCTAAAAACCATTTGACAATTTCACCTGCAACTTCAACTTTACTAATTCTTTGCTTACAACCTAGACCCTGGAAATATTATACTTTGACAACGATGCATTATATGCTCGTAGTTTCACAAAACACAGTGCAACATACCTCCTACCAAAATATCGATTTTGTGTAAGATTCGTAAGATATGTGAAAAATGAAAAGTTAATCAGCAATCTGAAAGCAAATTCATTAATAACTTTTAATGTCAGTACTCAGTATGATACATCATATGACGGTACTATGTGGTTATATAACTAAAGATCAGAATTAATTTAGGCTGCTTTTGTTGAAAACAGACAGCTTGACAAAATATTTTACTTCCTACTGTGTATTTTAAAACAGTGTTGTAGAAAGAACAGAACTTTGATATTTTTATTTTGCAGGTATCTAGCCAGTGAAGTATGTGGAATAAAAACAGCACCTTATAACATACGTTCTTGACTATGGCATGTAGTTGCTGAGGGATGCTTCAGAAAATTATGTAGCCCACGGTATCGATATTCTTGGTCTCTTTCAGTGTCTCCATTTTCCTACACAAAAATTTATCTGTCCACAGGTTCTATAAATTTTGGTATCTGAATGTTCTACCTTTTGATCTCTATGAATGCAGAAGGAGCATGACCTTAAAGCTAAGGAACTAACTCCCGTAATTAGTTGACTTCATTTTGCACCTAAAATGGATTCCCCTCACCTAACTTAATCCATTTTAAAAGCAGGTCTGTAGTCTAAGCCAGACCTCTAGCCTTACTCTGCAGTTGATGAAAACAGATAAATACCTGTAGCAGCCTGTACACACCCACACACATAAAAATAAGCGTTTAAGGTAAATGGGATAAATCATCCATTCTATGCTCTCTCTTAGTTACAGACAGAGCCAAGATAAATACCTTAACATGCAGGTCTGGTATTTGTGTAGCTGAGGTTAGGTGGGGTGAATTCATACAGAATTCATTCCTCATGTGGAAGATCCAAATACTGTCAACCACAAGACATTAACTATACAAAAAAAAGATAGTAAACACTGTCTCAGTGCTAAAATATAGAAGTTACAGGTTTACAAACAAAAGGGAACTGTAGGCAAATCCCTACACACCTAAATTCACACCTGTTCATGATTTGCACTGTTTACACACTTCACACCTACACACTGTTCATATCTGTTTGTTCCACGTCACAGAAAAGGCTGCCTCATCTCTTCCACACAAAAGAAAAAGCACTATTTTTATACATAAGGTAAAAGCCATTTGACAAGAAAAACTAAAATTATCACATTCGTTCAGAGAGCAAAATCAAACGCAGATCTGTCACACAGGTTTCCAGGAAGGTACCCAAGCCAAAGTGCCTTGACCCACGCTGTGTAGAAACAACAGGAAGACCAGAAGAGAAAGCTCGAGTCTTCCTTCCTGTTCAACACACTCCCAGCCTCATATTAACCCAAGTATGGATGATCTGGGAACACTGAATGGAATTTCTAAGACCATAGCTTCAATAGAAACTTCCAGGTACCCTCTCTGCACAAGCATATTTACCTGCATAACAAGTCTTACTGGTTTTAGGTTGACTAATTTCCAAAATGACTGATGGATTTTACAGAAGAGGTAGTTTTAAGCTACCTTTATAATTTTTCCACACTTTGTGAAAGCCTTTCTCTTTTACTTAGTTGCCGTTTCATTTAATTTACACAGTGTTATAAAGACATGGGGCAATTCTTAAATAGAATTAATATAAATTTGGAATTAAGCAGTAATGCTAGACAGTGCACATTTGCAGATAATATTCAATATTTATGGATTGTGTGGGTTATGCTTGTAG
>VFFE01008529.1:2582899-2606025 GCA_008921705.1 Burhinus oedicnemus | reverse complement strand
GAAGAGAGGTGAGAGAGGTGGCTACTACAAGCAGTCTTGTTCCACCACCACCACTCTACTTTGAGTACACAAAGCTATCAAGGTGGCTTACACTCATTCATGAAGCAATGTGGGCTTAACAGCTGGAAGAGGAGAGAGAAAGACAACAGATTTCAGCAGGAGATGTTAGGATGCTAATTGATGGAAGAAGAGATGACTGGAAGCAATAAACAGTGGTCTGACAAGCAGCCATAGATTCATGTATAGATGAAATGATTCACTATATTCACTTAATTGTCTACTTGTAGTCAGATGTCAAAAAGAAATTACATTACCTCAAAGTACTATTGCTCCCCACCATCAGTATCCTTTCTTTAAAAGGCATCCTTAGAAATCAACAATATTCTACTCACATTTTTTAAAGACAATTTTCTCAGTACAATTTTATTACACTCTGTAGTAGCAATGAATCTGTTCTTGTTTTTAACTTCTACTTACTGCTACAGAGCCAGAGAAATTTCAAGAGTTTCTAGTAGAATGTTATTTTGGGTATCCTGGATAATGTTCAGCACTAACAGCTTCAGAAGACCCTTTGGGATATCAGTGTTTCATAAGTTTAGCAGCTGAGTTTTCAGAGCAGGCTGCATTTTTTGTCACATAACCTAAAAAATCTACACGTGTACAAGACCATCAGTTTCTAGTTTCCACTGAGCATCCAGATGAAAATACTTGTCCCACAGCAAGTAGTAATAACACATTGTCCTTACCTCTTCTGGAGAAGCAGAATGACAACTGGAATACCTCAAACTTGTAAGAATCCTTTGCAGCAAGTGTTTCCAGTTGAGGAAGGACAAAAGGACAAGATCTATATTCATAATCAACCTTTGAGCTTGAAGGCAGTATGAGAGTAATGTTTAAACATGAAATAAGATTTAGTTCTTCATTTCAGACATTTAAAATAGATGAATACCAGTTTGAAAACCTGGTATCAGCTACTTCTTAAAGAGAAGCAAATTAGAAGTCAATTTGCAAAGACAAAGCCAGAATTGCTTCAGGACATATTATCTGCAACTGGCCGTGAATGGAATTTCCTTCTCCATGTTCCTACTTTTACATACTGTTATACTGCACAACTGATTACTGTCATCTATCTATGTATTTACAAAACACGAAACCAAATCTGGCCCAGACGAAGAAATCTGGGCCAAATGTTATTTTGATAGAACTACTGCTTTTAGTCAGCAAACCATTTGGATATTGTAATATTTTCACTAAAAAGTTTTACTTGCCAATGTCTGAGTTTAAGAAGACCTACATAAGTTGAGTATGATTTAACAGCTAATAAGTCAGCAATTTCTTCTATGGGCATAAGACAATTAATCAACTTCCATACAACATGCTGTTGTCATTTATGTTAATTTAAGCTAATCCTGCAAAAACACCATTTTATTTGCTTAAGCAGAATGATTACTGACTCTGTTAGAGACACTATAAAATTCTAGTTAAGGAGACTGTGAGGTCTTCAGAAGTCCATTATGTGTACACACTACCAGACCTCTTCCAATAAAATGTTCCACAGAAGCAGCTATTATTCACCTGCTGGTATTTACTATCATGGGTCAGCAATATCCTAATGCTGACATATAATGTAGCCTGTTCTGAAATACTGGATAGCAACTAACACAAAAAGACACTGAAAAATTTAAAAAAAAAAAAAAAAAAAAAAAAAAGAATCAAATAGGAACACAAATATAAAGCTTTTCTAGGCATCAAAGAAACACGAGTAACTGTGAACAATATAAGTAATGTCTCAGGCTTAATAAAGGGGTTTGCCCTGTATGTCCTAATCCTCTGAAAATTCAAATTTGTATGATGATATGCAATAGCTGTTGTCCAGAAAAAAAGGCAATGGCAAGTGATTTTCTCTTCATTTTTCTTTCCCAAGAAAATGTGAGATTCACATTTACCTCATGTTACAATCAGTATAAACATACTAGTTATTCATGTTTTGCACTAACAGTACATGAGTACTGCTCTAAACCAGGTGAACATGATTTGTATCACCTATTTCAGATTACAGAAGCTCAGGATATGCCTATTACAAGCAACACTTTCTAACTCCTCCCTTGAGAAGGAAGACATACTTGACCTTACAGAGCTGTGTTAACAACAGATTTCTAATATTGCCTGGTTGCATTCCAGCTCTCTGAAAAATCACAGAAGCGTAGTGTCTCCTGAAATCAGGCACAGAGAAATTCTCCTCTTGTCCCCCAGTACAGCAGGTAGTAGGGGATAGGATGGTAACATTTTCAATAGTTAAAAACTGCTTCTTAGCACTTCGACAGAAATATGCGTGCGAAAAGCAGTCACTGTAGAATTTCACTGAGCTTTGTTTATATACATATTTGTGTTGCCCTCATAAAGCATAAGAGACCACTTGGCTATTTTAATATGTTATTGTCATTTTGCCGTCCTCAGCACTGGCCTCATAAGAATAAAAAGTCAGGAGACAAAATTAAGCTTAGGTCTTCCTTTCTTATCATTTTCTGTTTCACAATCCAGTGCACTAAAGGTAAACTTCACTGATGTTTGAATCCATCAGATTTCAATTAGAACCCACATAACATTTTTGTGCCTATCTCAAGACTAGGCATTGTTAGGAGGCAAAGACCTATTAAAAAATAGACACATTTATTCCAGTGATTTCTTAGACTTCCAGCAAAACATTCCACTTGTGGAAAGATTAACTTTCTTGAAAATTCCATTTTACTACACAATCCCATTTACTCCTGCTAGTCATAAACAAATTAAATAACAGCCATTGACATTTTGACAGCGCTGAAGAATTTGTAGGCAATTTTAATGATGGAAAACCTACCTCATCACACTTCTCAGAGTTCCGAATTGATCTTTGGCAGTGAGGCTGATAATGTGATTGTTCTGTAATGTACAAATGAATAATTTCAAAACCAGGAATCATTTTACAGAGAAAATAATTAAATGCAAATGAAGTCCTTGTACAAGATGTTAATACATAAAGTGATATATACAGCTATAATTTAATAAGAATAATAAAGAATACAGCTCATCTAAATATCCAATTAAAAGATGATTTTCACATCAAAACATCCATAGTGGTGTGATATAGTCCACTGCATCATTAATCAGAAATATAAGATATTAAACATCTTCCCTTCCTTATTGCCATCTTTCTATTCCCTCCTAATTTTAGGTTCAAACAATCTTTTAAATTTGCTGTGCTCAGTGGCAGTCCTATTAAAACAAAATTTAGACACTGTCTATCACATAGGTAGACTGCACAAAGAAATGGAATACCGGATGGTGGGTTATAAACCTTATTTTAACATTCCACTTCAAACTACCAGTGGACAAACTAACATTCATTTTACTTTGTCTCTTACAGAATATAAAGTCCATATTTTCCCTGAAAAAGATGCATTCTTTTATGCATTTAAATATTTCTGAATAGTCCAGTATTATTAAGCCAACTTAACCACGTTTGCTGCCAGACACAAATGGGAAAACACAGCGCCTCCAAGATAAATACAATATGCACTGTGAAAGTAATCACTTACAAAGCAAACCTTGCATACATTTCAGCTATCAGGTCTTTACAATGTTACAATGCTCCCATATTTTAATAGCAGTATGCATGAAGTATGACAAATGAGAAACAGCATACGTTACCGAATTACCAGAGGACCTAACTACTTTTAGGATGTGGAACTTGGATACCGTTCCACATAGTATTTCCAAACAGGTTGAACGTACTTGCTGTCCAATTTCTGCCAGGGCGCAGCAGGGGTCACCAGCTCCCTCCCAGCTGGGAGCAGCAGGGGCTTCCTGTGGAGGCAGGCAGGGCTGGGCCTCACAGCCAGGGCCTCTCCCACCAGCCCAGGCAGGGAGTGGAGCATGCTAGGGGGAAGCTGAGGCAGCCCCCGGCCATGCGAAGCCTCCCTGGGGACAGACCAAGGCTAGGCCGAGGAAGTCAGCCTGCAGGTCGGGGCCTGGGCCTGGCCCAGGGGCACAGGCCGGTGGGGCTGTTGCTCTGGCGGGGTCGGAGCGCCAGCACCTTGGCCGCAAGCAGCACCCGTGGGCAGGGGGTCAGCCCAGGGCAAGCGTGGCCCCTCCGGGCAGGCCATGGCCCGGGCTGGCCGCCAGCCCTGGCAGCTAGACCCCGCAGAGGGCTGCGGACACGGCCAGCCGGCTGCGCAGGGCGGTTTGCAGCCCAGCCTCAGGCAGAGGTTCCGCTAGGACATGGGAACGTGGCGCCAGGCGTTGCCTATGCCTCAGGTGGGTTTAGTCCAAAAGTTAGCGTAGTCCCCAAAACCTGGTCTGCGCCTGTGTTGGCTATGGCGTTGCCTTCCATGGAAACTAGTATTGCCTGGAGTTTAGATAGTAAATCTCATGGTGTGCCATCTTTATAATTGTGCCTGGTACTACATGTAATTTTATTTGCTATTTTTTGTTATCTTAGCCTTTTGACTGTTACTAGGGCTTTTTTTTTCTTTCTGTTTTTTATTCTCTCAGTGATCTGACATCCTATTTAAGGCATTCAGTATGTGTAATTAATTCCCTTTGGGTTTTTTTCCCCCCACTATGAAGGGCAAAGGAAATTCATTCTGACAGGAAAGATTCGTAATAAACTTAGTACTCAAATAATCAAATCAAGCAAAAGTCTAATAAAGGCAGTATGATTACCCTCAAGTGTAATCTGTAATCAAGTGTAATCCTGATCTACCTGATCAGGGAAAAAAAAAAAATCCCTAAATCAAGAAACAGTAAATGTTACAGAACAGAGACAAAACTGAGCAATTTACTGGCAAATTTATTTGACCACTTCAAAATGTAAAAGATAGCTGAGGTTCTTCTGGATGACTTTAGACAGGATCAATCAACATATGTTGTCTTCTCTTTTTTTTTTCTGATTAATTGCAGTAATTGTCACATGCTTATTTAAGCAGAATCATCTGTATGGAGTTAATCTGTTTTATTGATTAGCACAAAGCAATTGTTCAGCTGATTCTCATTTGATACAACATGGTGGTCCGGTATCCAGAAATACTCTACAAGAACTATCTCCCTTTATATTTTCTATACCTTTTTAAAATGGTAATTCACACATTTTCTAAGGATTTCTCTGTTGAGCTAATTGTTATAGACTGCAAAAATCATTCATTTATGTCAAACTTGCATGAGTACCTATTGTAAAGAGTGTTTTATTATTATAGCTTAACATTACACTTACTACAAAAGTAAGTTCTAGCAAACTACTTACAGTAATATGACAAAGATGTGGCATCTATTTTAATGACAATTATTCAACAGTTAATTTTACTATAACTTGAAAGACAGAATAGTCGTACATGTATTTCAAACTGCTCACTATTCAACTTAATTGTGTGAATCAGAGCATTTAGGCCTAAATTTTCCTTGCTTGGAATTCTACAAAGCTTTAAAAATGTACTAATAGATCAACTAAGTACAAGAAAAGAGTTACTGACTACTCTGGCATAAGTAACAAAACAAATAGAAAGAAGTAACTGTAAATTTTTATGGACTACTGGATATATCTGTAATAATAACACCAGGTCTCAATTGCTGCTGTACTGAAAAGTCACTTAGGTACATAATTAATCCTGCTGAATATATTGAGAAATACTTTGAAAAGACATGTGATTACTTAAAGTAAGACAGGGAATTTACTAAGAAATACCGAGAATCCATCAGTGGATTCTGACTCCTGGAAAAACAACGTGTAGATTACAAGCCACTATTAATGAATTAGCTTATATATTTATCAAGAAATACTAACTGTATTAGTAGGTAATAATGATTCCTATACCAGTAAGGTAGAAGAAAAGATAAGACTTTGAAGCTGCTGGTGCTGAACACATAAAACCAAAACCAGAGCAAATGAGAATCATCACAACACCTCAGAAGTGTGTGAAAAATGGGAGGTGGTTAAATGTGGCATCTTTACAACAAATGAACCTTAAAAATCAAAGGTGTGGCAGATACAGGAAAAATACAGGTACTTAAAAGCAAGACTTCATTCTTTGTGACTGATTCATTTATGTCATAGTGCTTCCTTCAGTCCTATTAAATACTGAATGATGTTGGAAAAAATGTTTTAAGACATTAAAACTGAACGTCTCTTTAAATCCTGGAAATAAATGAATTACAAAACAGTTTAAGATGTGGTTTTTTTCCTGGTTGTTGATAACTTTGTTTATTTCACAGGTCTCTTCTTGTTAATATTCTAACTTTCCAAATAATCATCTTACTTAGATTTGTCATATAACTAACTGCCTCCATGCATGTCTTCAATGGAGAATTAGACTGGTAATTTAATAGCCAGGACTCTCCCCTAATCCTGTTGATGTATGCCCAATAATTAACAATCTGTGAGCAGCTGCATTGTTGGATGTCCAAATAGATTGCACCAGAAATGATTGTTTGTATGTTGTGTGCTTAGTGGACAAAAGGAAAAAGGATTTTTTATCAATAGTTACACTTTTTGTACATTTTATGAGTTAATAGGGTTCAATTAACATTGCCGAGTTGCGCATTTCTTGCACATGTCTCTGGGGCTTTGCAAAGTTGAGAAGAAAGCTTAATGAATGGTTGAACAGTTATACTGGTACCCTAGTAATTAGAGAACGGGTAATTAATGTGCATCTGTGGTAGACTCTGGGGTACTGTCAACGACCCAGCAGTGTGGTAGAAAAAGGAAATTATGAGCTGGTCAGGGGAATACAGTTTTTCCTATTTTCTTAAATTTTAGATCTACATCTGTGTTTAATTAGAAGAAGAAATGAATTACCATTAACACTATTAGGCAGTGAGCTATGATTGGTTAAGGTCCACATGGACTGTGAAACTGATGAAGACTCAGGAGATCAGATAAGATTTTGTGGGGATTTTTTTTAAATGTTTGAAGGACTTTTCACAGAAGATACCAGACACTTAGAAAAGAAAAATCTCACAGGCTGGAAAGTGGACTAGTGAAAATATCTGTATTTTTGTACAATTTCTACTGTTAACCAATTTTTTTTTTTTTTTAGAGTGCAGGTGCCCAGTCGCTGGCAGTGAGGGGGCTGCGGGGCGGCCTCTGTGAGGAGAGGCTGGGGCTGCCCCCTGCCGCACACAGCCGGCTCCAGTGGACCCACTGAAGGGCACGGCTGAGCCCCTCAGCCAGACTAGTGGTGCCTCTGCGAGAGTGCATTTAAGAAAGGGCAGAAAATAGAAGAGAAACGGTAGAGGGAACACCAAGGTGGGAAGCAGGAAGACGTGCTGTTCCGTGGCACCAGAGCAGGTATTCCCGGCAGCCTGTGAAGCCCCTGTGCGGGAGCAGAGGAAAAGTGTGAGGAAAAAGGAAGTGGCAGAGATGAGCTATTATGGACTGACTGCAGCTCCGTCTCCTGTGCTGCTTGAGGGATGGGATCGGATGGGAACGGCAGAGGCAGGCAGGTAGAGGAGCTGGAAGTGAAGTTGAGCCTGGGAAAGGGGGTAGGAATGGTGTTGCCTTAATATTTGCCTTTTTGTTTCCCTCTACCTGAATTAATAATCATATTTTTATTTTGACTGGCAATCAGTTAAGCTTATTTTCCTAAAGTAAATGCTGTTTTGCCGATGTTTGTAGTTGATAAGCAATCTCCCTGTCTTATCTTGACCCACAAGCTTTCTTACTATTTTCTCCCCCTGTCCTGCTGAAGGGGAAAAGGGAGCAAGCAGCTGAGTGGGAGTCTGGCTGTTAGCCAGGTCTAACCCACCACAAGATGGAGAACATGTCTTATGAGGAGCGGCTGAGGGCATTAGGATTGTTTAGTCTGGAGAAGAGAAGGTTGAGGGGAGACCTTATTGCTCTCTACAACTACCTGAAAGGAGGTTGTAGTGAGATGGGAGCTGGTCTCTTCTCCCAAGTAACCAGCGATAGGACAAGAGGAAACGGGCTCAGGTTGCACCAGGGGAGGTTTAGGTTAGACATTAGGAAAAAATTTTTCACTGAAAGAGTTATGAAACCTTGGAAGAGGCTGCCCAGGGAGATGGTTGAGTCACCATCCCTAGATGTGTTTAAAAGTCGTGTAGATGTGGTGCTTAGAGACATGGTTTAGTGGGAGACCTGGTAGAGTAGGGTCAATGGTTGGACTAGATGATCTTAAAGGTCTTTTCCAACCTAAACAATTCTATGATTCTAAGATGTTATCATTTTTAATCTGATGAGGTAAGATCTGTTTACAACAGCTACAGTTTAGTCTTATTTAACTTTAGAAGTAATATAAAAAGCATCTTCATGAAACATTTAGTTTGTACCAGCCTTGCACAAATTAATAATACTAAAGAATGCTTATTGAAAGGTAGCCCTCACAGATGTTACAGATGACTAGGTAAGCTGATGCACTAGTTTCTAGAGGGATTCAGATGAAAATTGCTTTTATCTCCTGAAGCAAAATAACATTCCATATTTCACATGATAATAAAATGTATCCTCAGGGTAAATAAGTTGTCTTTACTTTTAAAATAAAATACAATTCAATTAGTGTGCAAAAGTGAAGTATTATTTTATGGGAACAAATAACTCTTCTGAGGTTACAATTTTAGCAGATTCCAATACCTTTTGTAACAGTATACTAGTTGCAAATTAACTCTGATTGGCCATAAGCAACCAGATTTATAAGATTCATCAAAATGTTAAGTATCAACTGATAGTTAAATCACAAGGTGATCCAACATATGTGGTTTTAGTTACTTTAGAAATGCCCTTTAATACAGCCAAGCCTTTGAATATCTGAAACTTTCATCTTGCTTGAAAAACATAAAGATATATACATTAAACATTTAGTTTATCTGGGCATGTAATTAAAAGGTACCTAACGGGGGGGGGGGGAAAACTGATCCCAGACATTCAAATTTTAAAGTATCTAAATACAAGTTCAGCTACATTTATTACAGAAACACTTTGAAATACAAGTCAAGAATACTTAAGGAAAGCTGTGATATGTGAACTTAAAAGCAGCTTTACCTTGCAAGAGCAATCTGTATGGAGACAATACCCTAACTAAATTTGAGCATTCTTTATTTTTTCTTTTGCTTTTGTTAACTAAATATAAAATTGTCAGTTTAGGTATATTTCCAGTAAATGTGAAACAATCTGTACCTACAAGCTGGATACCTATAGTCCTAATTGCCTAAATATAAGTTAATTTTGTACCAGAAGGCATGGGGTTTTTTTCCCAGAGTAGTGCTGTTCCCAAGCTACTGTGTTCTGCCTCTCTGGTAAACAGCAGGTAGAGAAAAGCTACTTGTATCCATATGATGTACTTCTCATACTTTAATATTCCAGGTCACAAGTCAGAGTATTTCTAACATCAAGGTATTGTAATTATTATTATGTAAATAGGGTATATGTACAATATATATAGGATACACAAATACCTAGAGCTGAAGAACTGCTGTGGTTAGCTTCTTAATCAAAACCCGATATACCTCTAGAGCTGGAAATACTCTGAAAAAGACAAATTGTGCAGGTAGGCCATGGAGCAGGCCATGGAGCAAGCCAGGGGCAGAGGAAGATCTGTAGCAACATCAACAGTGAGTTACACAAAGAGCTGTGGATCTTTATGAAGTAGATTGAGGTTTTTCGGTTTTTTTGTTCTAATCTTTCAGAAGCTTTACAGTTTCCCTTTCTTTCCATCTTATAAAATGAGTCAGAGATGAGAGGGAAGAGATTCCTAGTTCATTTAAGCTATCTCCATGGTATCACATAGAGTCCCAGTAACTTCAACAGCAGTGGAGTGGAATGTTTCTAAAATACTTATCCTTATAAACTTACAAAGCAGTGATAAGTGGACAGAAGTGGATCCCTGAGTGTGCCTACATTAAACATCCTGTTAATAGAACTATCCATCTCAGTTCTAATATTTCAGATTAACTGTAGACTTTGGAAGAGTAAGTAAAGAAAGAAAAAAGGAAATGAAGAAAAGAGAAAAAATAATTAATTTAGAGGGAGGTAGTGGCACAAAACTTATCTTCATGAAGTTTGTTGGGACTTAAGTTGCCATTAGGCAAAAAAAAAAATTATTAATGTCATAAGCAAAATGAAGATATGAGCTAAACATACTAAACCACAACACCCCAAAAAGCGAACACTGATGTCTGGCCTCATAGACAAGTGGCTGTATCTAGTAAAGGATTTGAGAGTCTTCAATATTTAGGAGATGCTGAAATTAGCATCTAGTCATGATGATGTAGTCACAAACCTGAAGTTGTCTAAGGCTTTCTGGAAACCACAGGGAAATTTTTGGTATGTTGGAAAGCTGATACGCAGTGCATACGGTATAAGCAGGAAAACCTACACTGTAATAGGATGCTGAGAATAAACCCTACCTGATCATGGAATTTAGGAGCCTTAACTACACAAGTGGTTCTACTTCCTTGAAACTCTCCTAAAAATCTGCTCTTGAGTGCTAAAGCTTATATATACCAGCATACAGCTTTTGTTTTATATTTTTGTATAATTCAATCACAGGTGATGGTGCTGCTTCTGTGAGGCAGCTGAAATAAAACTCTTGTTTACCTAGCAAAGAAGATTGTATACAAAACATTATTTTCCCAGCAGTATTTGCTAAACAGCGTATTCACAAACACATTTCCTGAAGGATTTCTGCCTTACATGGAAGACATCCTCTGAGTATTTCTGCAGGACTGAGTGACTCCGACTTGATTTCTAGATTTCAGTCTGGTGTAACCAAGATAAAGGGAGAGACCCACAAAGACAAGATGCATTGGAATCAATCAGAGTTAGTGGATCTGGCCACTGCTGGTTAGCTGCTCAGACAATACTGCATGCTAAAGTATTTTCTAGTCAGACAGAGAGGTGCCAAACAATATGATCCACCAGCCCTAAGGAATTACTGATCAGGGGTAGGTAACAATGTAGACGTAGAAGTCTAAAGAGAAGAGCCTTTTTTTTTTTTTTTAATTGAGCTACTTTTAATTTTTGCTTACTATCTACATAGCAATAGGGACTTCCAAAAGATGTTGCTCAAGCAATATCTTGGTCATTTGTCTTTTGGCCACTCATATGATACCTGCTTAAAAGAGTCAGTGTATAAGTGAACACAAGAGTTCAAACGCACTATTTGAGCAAAATGTAACAGTGGTACCTCTACTATTTCTCTAATTTTTTTCCTAGTATTCCTTAAAAGTATTTAATTAAAATGTGGTTTGGGATTAAAGCCTAAAGATTAAAATATTATTTCAGTTTATCACAGCTTCATTTGGTAGGGGAATCTAAACAATACTTCATTTTACAATAAATGTAATTAATTTTTGTTCTTCAATTTATGGCCACTGCCTTTTTAAAACTATTTATTTTGATTCTTTACACGTTCAAAAAGACTTAAAAAAATAACTTTGTGTCCTCAAAGCTGGATCAAGCTAAGACAGAGTTCTCTAAGAAAAAGACCGACTCAAGAATCAAATTTTCTCAGGCCCTGTGAAAATAACAGAACACTGGAAAAACTGTGTGGAAAAATCAACAAAGAAACAACATTCAAACTTCAGAGATTACTGATGATACCAGAGATCAGAATTCTATAAATTGATTTGTATTAGATTTTTTTATTTTTCTTTAAGTAGTATTTCATTAGGAGGTACTCGGATGCGGTAGGAGGGGGCTCTAGACAGGCATTATTTAGTTGCTCATATTTCTATCAAATAGTACAGGGTGAGTGTTACACTGATCTTACATATACTGCATAACACAGTAAACTTCATTCATACCTTAAGCACACTAGTTAAATTCACTTGACGCATTAAATTAATGACCTAGATTAAAATTCATAGTAATAAAACAGTATCAGCAAATTCACTTTCAAATTATTTCTGAACTAACCTTTACAAATTCATTAAGATCTCACTTCCCTTAGAGAAAAATTAGATTTATTACTCGGAGGGAAGTGGGGGAGTGTCAGTGGCCGGCGTCCTGGGAGGACTCTGTCTCTGTGGCTGCCTTTGATCCCGATCCTGAATTCAGATCCAGAATCCAGTTCCTGTCTATCACTGAGTCCAGTCTGGGACTTCCCCAGCACCTGCTGGTGCCGTGATTGTCATCCTGGGAGCTTGATACGGTTTTGTATATATTTCATTATTTTTCTTTTTATTATTTTATTATCAATATTTCATTAAAGTAGTTTAGTTCCTTCTAAACTCTTAAGTCTCTCTTCTTCTCTCTCTTTCTTGCTTCCCGAGCGGAGCGAGAGGGAGAGCATCTGTTGTTCCACTGGATTGGGCCAATCTGGCCCAAACCACGACAGGGAGGAAGGGGAGAAATAGAAAAAGTATTAATGAACCAAGTGTTATACTGACCTGTTCAAATCAGATAGTCCTGAAATTCTGCTGTAAATAAAATGAATGTTTTATTTTAATGCAAAGCATGCTGAAATTCTGACTTGCTGGGCAAAAATGACTTCAAAAAATCTTATGTTATGTGGTAGTTGAAAGCATAAAGCAGAAGAAAGAGAAATCAGTACTTTATTTCTTGTTTAAATTCCGCAGAAACAAAGGGAGCAACATCACCTTTAGACTAGCCTATAGAACAGAAATATTCTTAAAATATATTTTAATATTTATTGAGGCACCTGCTCAGAATACTTGAATTTCTAACTGAATGAACAACTGCAGACGTCAATTTTGCTAGGCTTGCAGATTCATGAAATGAACTTGCAAAACATCCAGGAAGTATCCTCCCAAATTATCCCAAGGCTTCTTTTCTCCCCCCTAGAAAGGATTTGTGGGAACAGATCAGAAAAAAATAAATAAGGTATTACCCAGACTTTTAATACCTGAAGCAGAGAAAACTCTTCTGATTAAAAGACTGAGGAAAGATGTTTTATGAAAGCAGCCAGGAGAGATCTTCATTCTAAACTTTTACTTGTAAAAGAGTCCTGTTGAATTTTTTTTTTTTTTTTTTTAAATAGAAATTACAGATCTGGAATGTGAGGGGATGCAAATATGATGTTGGATCTTTAGGTCTGAACCACGGACTGAGGGAAAGAATGTTTGTCTTGCTAAGAAAATTGAAGAATAAAAATTATCATTTCAGTGCTCCAGTAAGTGATAATGCCTTCAGGGTGTGTCTATACTGATTTGATTCCTCTGTCTGGCTTGAGCACGTTTATCTCATAGCTGATTCACACTACTGGCCTTGGCTTACAGAAGCTCATTCCAGTGAGACTAGTTTCAAGCATATCACGTGTCTTGCCTGCGTCTGCTTTCACTAATAACAGTGCTTCCCTGAATTGTCTGCACTTTGTCTGCAGTGTGCAAATTCCTACTTATTCCTGGTCCTAGTCCAATAATTTTGTTTACCACCTATGGACTGAATTGCTGTTCATTAGGTTAGAAGGGCAGAAGGCCAAGCTACGGTCATGTATATCTTCAGCATGGCACATAGAGGAGTATCTATGTGAAGCAGAGAAGCTTCACCTGATAGCTGCTTTCTGAGTAGGCAGCCCAGCGGTGACTAGTAAGCTAAAATGTTCCAAGAAGCTCTGTCATGGGGTATATGGCTACTCGTCTTCTCCTGGCAGGTTGAAAGCACATTTCCAGTAATGGGAAATACTAAGAACATCTTTAAAATGTTTGTAACAAAGCCAGAAACTCCTGCTTTGCCTATTGGCATCCCTAGCTGCTTAGTAGTCAGCCAGCAGTGCTCATTTCCATCGTCATAGAAGTCCATCTCAACCATTTTCCAGAAGACGTTTTTGTATATGTTTACTAGGGTAGTTGGCATGCCCAGTCACTCCCTACTTTTGAAGCCTGAAGATGTCCTAGCACGCTGACCACACAGACTGAAGTTTGGTCACGATGGGCAGCTTGAAATGTGTACTTCTAAGATGATGCAGGAGCATCTCAGAAACACTCTATCCATTTTTCAGCACCATGTCTCTGCTAGGCAGTGATGATTTTACAGATAGGAAGTAGTGACTGAGTTAAAAGCTCCAACAGAAATATTTCACTTAAGTCTAGTTTTAAGTATAAGTGGTATTAAATGTTTGTTGCTGTTATCAAACTATTATATCAGTCACCAGAGCCAACATAACTGATGTGCAAGATGGAAACAGGATCTGAGACGATGATAGAAAATTGAGTAAAACAGAAGAAGAGAATGTGTGATTGCATGGAAAGTAGGATTGCTGGAAAATAAAAGACTGTGGGAGGAACAGATGGGTCCAGGAACGGAATCTGCTCACATTTTTATCACAAAATTACACAAGGAAGTTTATGCCTGTTCTTTTTTTGTTGATGGCAGTTTTCAATTTGTAAATTAGCAAGTTAGATTTGCAATAAAATCCAGCAAGTGCATTTCTCAAAAGGTGTTAGTTCACATTCTAAAAATGTTGTTTCTTTATTGTTTACATTCTTATAGCTTTGCAAAAGTCCTGCCCGTATTTGTGATGGTAAATCGTAGAAAAACATCTTGCTCTATCCTTCTTTCACAGTGGTCTGTAGAACTGGCCTAAAGAGAGGGCACGCTAAAGATGAAAGGACTTGTTTCTAGTTGTGATGAGACAGGCTTACCTCATCTAGGCTTCCTGAGACTGGTTCCTTCTTCCACTTCTCCAGTTATAGGTAACTCTTATCTTGATTTCTGTAACTGGTATAGGCTAAGAGGCACTAACAACTCCCTCTTTTTCTCCTATCTTCCCCTTTCCTCCTGTTGGATCAGATAAAAGGAATGCTACCATCGATGAGGCTGCAGGGTTGTGAAACAAGATACTAAGGCATGCACAAGAGTGGCTGTGACTTTGATATTGGTCTCTGAGTTGCTGTGCCACAGGAAGGGAATGTGAGGGAAGTGCCTGGAAGGGAGAGAGCAGATGAGAGAGAGGAGGCGCCCTCAAACACTTTCCCCATAAATCTTCAGTGTAGGGTTCTGTACCAGTTCAGAATCACGGAATCACGGAATTTTCAGAGTGGGAAGGGACCTCTAGAGATCATCTAGTCCAACTCCCCTGCTGATGCAGGAATGCCTGCAGCACGTTACTCAGGACTGCGTCCAGGCGGGGCTTGAAGATCTCCAGAGAAGGGGACTCCACAACCTCCCTGGGCAGCCTGTTCCAGTGCCCTGTCACCCTCACCGTAAAGAAGTTTTTTCTTATGTTTGAATGGAATTTCCTATGTTCCAACTTGTGCCCGTAAGAAGATTGAGATGATTACCGTACAGCAGTATTCAAGGTAAAACACATTTAGGGTTGATGCCATGTTAATGGCTGTTGTTAGGTGAGAAACAAGTCATTTGCTAGCTGAAATTTACAGGATTAATGACACTTCTATATTATGCTGCCAAAAGAAGTTAGTTTAAATATGTATGAAAATACACTTCCATACAAATGCAATAGCATGCTGTTCATAAAAAGAATGGAAACAAAGTATGCAAATAATACTGTGTAAAAGCCTGGTTTTATATCAGCTGTGCATTTAGATTCTTAAAATTCTTTGTCCAGCAGAGCATTTCACATTTTAAAAACCTCATAAATAAATAAGCCAACAAACAGGATTAATTTCTGTGAATATGCAAGGTTCCGGACAAAATATCTGACGTAATGAATTCTTCGCAATATATAAACTTTGTAATAGATTATTTTTAGTAACCTAAGTTATTTTTTCCTCCTAACATGTTCCCTGTATATTGTGTGTAGCTTTGTTGCACATTTTTTCCTACAATTTTATTTTCTTCAAAAAAAAGATTTACTGTATATTGGCCTTTCTTATAAGATACTGTCTATTAAGAAAATGAAAATATAGTTGCAGAGTCATTTCAGAGGAACTTCACTGCCACAGTAAATTTGTTCTCATTGCCTACAAACTTATTTCATCTGCGCAGAGGTGTTGTGCACATTTGAAGTTATAAGTGTCATCTTTAGAGATCTTTGAGTGTGGTGAAGAGTAAAATAATAAGAATTAGCAGATTCTCTGGAGTGAATCTTCAGTACCATGAGAAGAAAAGGACCGATAATGCAAAAAAAACCCCACTTTATTTTCAACCTGGAATGCAAATGTCTCCCTAAAGATATTATGTATGGATTTCAAAACAACAAAAACAGCTTCCTTTGGTTAAATTCAATGAAAATAAATGTAGTCTCTTAAAGTATCTTTTTTAAGAATAAGTTAAAGTTTACATATATGAAGAAAGAGCCAACAAGTGAAGAAAAAAGAGAGGGAAGGAATAAGAAAAAGAGAGGAGACAATGAAATTAATGAAATAACATTTTGTTAATTAAAAGTTGTTATGGATTGCTTCAGTCCCTGAAATAAGTTTTCAAACTAAATATTTTACCAGCATACTCTCTGCCATCTCGTACATTTGTTTACTCAGATGGTTTTTATCATATGATGTTTTTCCTCTGAGATCAGCATGTTACAGATTTTCTGCATATGTGGCATTTAATTGTATATGTCTGAATGACATCATACTGTTAAATCAAAAGATGTAACAAAATTCAGACGTATTTTCAGTTGCTGCAGTTGCATTTATTGTAGCACTACTTGGACATTAGTGTCCCTGATTACAAACAGCTTTGCCACAGAATATGATAGGTCTTACAAGTGCAGTGTTGTGATAAGCTTTATGGGCAGTAGCTTCCCATAAATTAAGACAAACAACAACAGAAGATTTAAGATAAATGCAAAAGTTTAATATGTGAACCCTTCAAGCATTATCAATCCAATTAGTGCAATTCAATTAGATCCAGTACAGAAAACTGCATCTTCTTTGAGTTCTGGAAATAGAGAAGAATAAGCTGGTTTTGTTCTGTCATTTGTAAAAAAGTTTCATCTTTGTGGAAGGCACATGATCATATCAAATTCTACAATGAAGACCACAGTATAAAAAGAAACAATTTGATGCCTGAGATGCAATATTAACAAAATTGATTTTGACAGTAAATCAAAGCAGATACAAACGTATAAAGCATTATGAAACAAAGTCTTGCCTATAAGCAACAATACATAATTCTAATTATTCTCATGCTTCTAAAAGCCTGGTTTACAAAGTAATTTCACCGATTTCAACATTATTTTCCCAGAATGATACTATCATAAATGAGGAGGATTTGACCTATGCTTATGGAGAACTTTCTACACTAGAATGTGGAAAGTAATGGAAATCTTGAGATTAAGATGATGTGCAGCATAGATAAAGAATGAATTGAGCAGAATGCAGAATGTTTTTTGAAGAAATAGAGTAACCTTTAACATAACCTTTTATAAAAGAGAAATCAGTTTTCTAATCCTTTGTTACTTACATGAAATAAGATTTCATTTAATCACTTGTAGGTGATGTGTTTTCATTATGTCAATCAAGATACTTAGTCAGTTCTCCTATTTCCTTTCCTGTCAAACAGAAGGAAATCAAATGCCAGGAAAAATAAACTTCCCTAAACAACCAATCCAACTAGTGATAGATTTTCCCATTCATTGCTTCTATTTATTTAAAATTTATACAATTAATACACTGAACACATGGTGTGCAGTGAGAGTGAAGAGGAACAAAAAGAGGGATGTCATTCTGTATAGTATAGTTAATCCTTTGTCATTGTCCTGGTTTGAGGTAAAACAGAACCAATTTTCTGTTCAGTAGTTTTACTTTTTAGCTAGGCCTCTTCTAACTGCTGAAATTAACAGCATGTTGTGCAGGAAACTGTTCGCTCTTAGAGTGGTAAGACCCATGTTTACAGCTGATGCCAAGGGATGGGATGCAGAGAGGCTCTTGCTGATACTTATTGCTATAACACCCAAGGGCAGCCAACTTTGTTATTTGCCCCATTGGAGGGTCGGAAGTGGAAGAGCGTAGAGGGGTCACCCCTGTGGGGAGGAGCGGACAGGACAGGTGACCCAAAAAGTGACCAAAAGGGTATTCCATCCCATCTGCCTCATGCTCAGTATAAAAGCTGAGGGATCAAAGGGTCAGCTCTCTTTCTTCAATGGCCGGCGTCTGAGGAGGACTCTGTCTGTTTGTCTGCCTTTGATCCCAATCCTGAATCCAGATCTGGAATCCAGTTCCCGTCTGTCACTGAGTCCAGTCTGGGACTTCCCCAGTGAATGCTGGTGACATGATTGTCATCCTGGGAGCTTGATATGGTTTTGTATATATTTCATTATTTTCTTTTTATTCTATTATTAATATTTCATTAAAATAGTTTAGTTTTTTCTAAACTCATAGGTCTCTCTCTCTCTCTGTCCCCTCTCCTTGAAAAGAGAGGTGGGGGAGAGCATCTGTCATTTGCCTCAGTGGCCAGTCCAGCCCAAACCACAATAGTCATGTAACAGAGCTGTTTAACATTTAAGTCTTTCGCTGCAATGATTTGATTTTCCTTTCCTTTCTCCATTGTGAATGCTTTCAACTTGAGCTAATATTTTCAGAAGGCAACTAAAAGCAATCCAGTCACACAAGACTTGCACATGGTCACTATTGTCGCATTGCAGTCAAAACTGGGAAGGGTCACAAGAAATTTCTGGCTCAGTTCCCCTAAACCGTGCTATGCTTCCTAACAACAAAGTAATATACTCACCTGAACAGCTTGCCCTGCATAAAATGCTATGTGCTACCAATCATTTCTCTCCCCCCGGTCTCTAGAGTGAAGCATTACACAACTAAAGAAGAATGAAGACATATGCGAATAATTTGATCAAGACCTAATTATTTTCTTACTTAGAAAAATAGAAGGGATATGTGCCAGTTTTTGTAAGCTACAAAATAGTAATAAAGCAAATTTGGAGACAAACCAACAAAGTTCGAGCTAGGAAGAACTTTTGCAAAACTTTTGAGACTTTCTTTGGTTTTATGATTTTTGTGGCCTTTTCCACCTTAACTACTGTGTGGAATTTTTGTGAGTGTTCTGAAAACTGAAGCCTTTTGACAGGTATAGCAAGTTTTGTTTGGGTTTTGTTGTTTTTTTTTAATTAAAAGAAGGAATGCTAAGTGAGATTACATTTTAAAGTGGTCACCTTTTCTTGTACGTATCAAGTCACAATGGAAAGCTAGTCATTAGATTGAAATACTTTAGCATCTTATCTCCAACAATGAACAATATGTATTTAAAAAAAAAAACAACTATAAAATCTCTGAAACAGATTATTTGCATAATATACCAATGAGGAAATTTACTCCTAATACCAGACAGTTCACATCTAGATATTATCATCATAGAAAATTATGGACCTTTAAAATCTTCCCCACTTATCCATAACAAATTATCTTAGTATTCTCAAACTGGAATAAAAATGGATTTCAAAAACTAAAAAGCTCTGTGAGCCATGTTAACAGAAAGAATAAAATGGTTCCAAAAATATTCCATATTACCAGTGTTTGTGGACAATTAACTCCATAAGCACACATACTCTCCCCAGTGACCAATGCAAACAGACCTTGGAGATCTAGAAAATCTATTCTGTTTCATATTGGTAAAAAATTATGTGTATAAAATCTTATTATTCTAGAGTGTGCTGTGGTGCACAGTATTAATACAAGATGCTGCATAGCTCCAACAGCAGAAGCTCGTTTGTTTTTATTCAGGTCCTTGTTCTCCTTCCTTCTCCACTGCACTCCACCCTGGTGGAGTTTTATTCTTGTATCTAGTTCAGGGCAATGGAATGTATAGGTATAGGTATAGGTATAATATGTATATGTATATGTATATGTATATGTATATGTATATGTATATGTATATGTATATGTGTATGTGTACGTGTACGTGTACGTGTATTTTTTTTTAATTTCATCTTTGATGTTGCAGAGTTGCCACAGAACAAGAGAAAATTATTTTTTATTGAATATTTGATGTTTAAATAATGCCTGAGTGATAGATTATTTTTTTTAATATTTCACATTCTATAGGCTCAGGGTAGTTAACCTTTTCTTTCTGTAGATGATTGTTTGATGTCTTACAAAGTGTTCTTCACTTATGTATTATTTTATACTTTTTGATTTTCTTTTGTTAGCTGCTGGAATTTTTTACAATTGTTTTTTTCTTATAGGGTTGATTAAATAAGAGTAAGAAATTTTTCATGTACCATTTTTACTTTTCTGTTCTCCATACATGAAGCTGCTCCATAAGTCAATTTTGTTAAATCAGACCACACATTCTAAAGTAATACCTACCATTGAACAAACTGAAGGCATTGTAATCTTCTAAGTTCTCCAGTGTGAAATTCTTCTTGTCTACTGCATGATTTTAGAAATGTTACTTGGAGCTCATTCAGTTTTTATTTTGTGTGAATTGTAGCTGTATATATGGACTTTGCAGCACTTTGGTCCTATGTAAAGGAAAGCTTTGTCTGACACAAAGCAAAAATAAGTCTTCAGTTCTATTCTTGTAGTCATTCTTGAATTTGGGCAAATGTTGGGTATGTTCTATCTCTTATTTTGTTCTTAGAAAGAATGAAAATGTCCTTAAACTTTGCATATTTATTTTCTGTCTAAATAGACAAAGTATCACACAGTTTCCATCCTAACTGAGTACTATATTTCGCTGCATCAAAATACAAGTTCAAGGACTAAGGAATTTTTCAGACAAGTCTAGCTAAGACTTCAGGTTTTCTAAGACCAAATAAAGAAAATATGATCTCTGTGTTACAATTTGCATTAAATAAATTTTACATATGAACAACATTGCAAAAAGGAATCACAAACAAAATCTCCATAAAACTTTCTCGCCACAGTCTGTAACTAAACAGAAATACAATGACGGCTCCTAAAATTATTTTCCACAAAATTATTTACATCCTTTACATGGTTAAGGCGCATTCATGTAACATGTCTATTGCTGCACAACCACAGGGACACAAGCCTGTACTTTTTTTTCTGTCTGGCTAATTAAGTTACAATTAGCATGTAATCTATCTGAAGAAGTAACCTTTTCTGTCTAGGACATCAAGTTATTGGCTCATTAGTTAAGTATTCTCATAAAGAAGCTGGATTCTCCCCAAGCACTTTTTGTGGAGAACAGTCTTTGGCCACAGAAGAACCTACTTAAGTTTAGCATGCAATCAATTTCACATACTGTTCATTCATCATTACACATGGTTATTGAAGAGGAGTTCATACTTTGACTGAAAGCAGCATGTAATGCTAAAATAGATGATAACAATAATGGGTAAAGTAGGTTTTGTGTGATTATCCTTTTTTAAGAAGTTTTACTCTAAGTGCTGCTAGAATTCAAACAGTAAATGGTAATTTGTTAAGTGAAAAATACATTCTTTGTGGAGGAATTCTAGTTAGTTTTATTAATACCAGCAGATCTTATGCAACCATAAGTAATATGTCAATTAAAATTAAAGACACTCAGTAAACTAGAATAAATATTTGAAATTGCCAACATAACATAACATAACATAACATAACATAACATAACATAACATAACATAGCATAGCATAGCATAGCATAGCATAGCATAGCATAACATAACATAACATAACATAACATAACATAACATTACAATACAATACAATACAATACAATATAATAAATATACAATGTAATGTAGTGTAATGTAATGTAAACAGGGAAACATTTATGGTAATGCAATATTGATTGCACTACTTCCATATGGGATTATTTTTTTTAATCATAAATGATTATTTAGTATAAATTTTAAAAATCTGATGTTTAGAAGCTATTTAAAGTACATGAAATAAAAATATCTTAACAGAGGACAAGTGACAAATAGGGTGGGAAAAATCTGCTTAATCTTAATCTTTTAATACATTACCTGACATATTCCTTTTCTTCCTCCCCCACCATTATTTATTTTGTACATCCACAAAATGCCAACTTGAGGGAACTCCTGCAATTTTACAGATGCACCTGCTGTCTGACCTTTTAATGCCAGTGCTGCATTTAGCACAGGAATACTCTTTAGAGTTTTAAATACTGAAAGTCCTTCAGACAAAACATAGCTCCAGAAAACACCATATAAAATATCTTACTTACTTGGATCCAAATCCTCACATCATGTAAACAAGATTAATTGAGAATGAATGTTTATAGCTTTCAGCTGCTATCAGAAATATTAAATAATTAGATTGATAGCTATAACCTTGTAAGTGTGTGTGCACAGAGTAACTATAATATTGTATATCTTGGAGTAATTGCATGAATATTTATGTTACAAGGCAGAGTTCATAGTAGTGTAATTACACACATAGTTAACTTGAAACACTGGGAATTCCTTGAGTATTTTTCAAAATTAGCATAAAGTTCTACAGAGCAATTTAGTCCTGCTTTATAATTTTAAATGTTATACTGATGCGTATGTATACATTTGTCTCATAAAATTCCATTAATGTATTAGCTATATTATTAAAACACTTAGAAAGTAGGTAAAATCAATTGATATAATACCCTTTCAATCTATTTCAGGCTCCCTGAGCCCCATTGTAAAGACCTGAAATTAAAAATTGCTCCATTACAGGAATTTCAGCAATGAAAGCAAAGCCATCTATTATCTTTTTTTATTATTATTATTTTTGTTGATTTAATAGCATACATGACATTAGTGGAGATAAAATTGGAAAAGCTTCAGGAAATATACTGCAGTACAGAAGCCTAAAGAAAGTACCTTGGCCCCAAAACCTTATTCTCTCTATATATATATCTATCGATAGTATCCCAACATTAAGCTAATAGATTATGACAAGCCATAACAGTTACCTAAGAATTACTTGTTTCCAGAGTGAATTTTGGTATATTAAGAACATGGAACAGATTTTTGCTGGTCTGCATTCTCTGCAGTTATTTGTACCGAGCATGATATTTTTCATACCTCCCATGCTAGTATGTGTTAAGCAGGTGTGAATACTGTAATCTGTAGACACATGAAACTGTGTTTCTATAAATGACAGCAAAACTGATAGAAGAAAGTCAATCCGTTTTTATGTTCATTTCACAAAAATATCTGGCTTTCCTAATATAGAATAATTCATTTTTTACTATCAGGCTTAGCAAAGATAGATCTGAAAACTGCTCTTTTTTTTGTTCAGAAAAGCCTACACAAAAGCTTTCCTGACTGTTTCCTTCATAAGTAATCTATTTTTTCCTAGGTAGAAAAGGAGATTTAAGC
>VFFE01008529.1:2527427-2582879 GCA_008921705.1 Burhinus oedicnemus | reverse complement strand
TTTTTTTTTTTTTTTAACTGCATGAATAGAATCTTCTTTGAATTTTCTCCTCTCTACCTTTTAATCAGTAAACACTGCGACTAGTATTTTAGAGGGGGCACATAGGTCTCAGCTGAATAAAGATCATCTTCTTTGCCTCGGTGGTAGTACTGACAAAAGAGGATCTGCAGGGAGTGAAAATTCATTCTGGCAGCTGGAATAAAATGTTTCTTGCCACTAAGCCAGAAATCATGGTGATTTGAGCATTAATTGTGGTTTGATACAATAGACTTAGCTTGATTTTTGGGAAGCTGTATTTCTTCTAAATGAGGAAGGCATGATCATATTGTAGAAATCTGTCCAGGCTATGAAGTAAAACTTTATACCACAGCATAATATCTTAAACCATGAATGAATCATGTCAGTGGAAAAAAAGTTCAGAAATGTTTACTTTACTTTTTTAACTGTAACTTATAGTAATATTTTTCATTATATTCTCTTAGAAACTCCAGAGTTATTGTCTCTGAGCCCCATTCTCCTCCCCTAAAAGAGAAATTTACTAATTCATGAACATCACAGTTTAAAATAAGAATGTAAAATAAGACCTTTCACTGTTGAACCGTAAGTCCTATAAAACATGACACACAGAAAGGACACCGACATTGACTATATGCTTTGGCTTCAGTTTAAAGGAATATCAGATCATCGAGTGCTGTTACAAGGCACATGCAGGACAACCAGGTGATGAGGCCCAGCCAGCATGGGTTCATGAAAGGCAGGTCCTGCTAGACAAACCTGATCTTCTATGACAAGGTGACCTGCTTGGTGGATGAGGGAAAGGCTGTGGATGTTGTTTACCTGGACTTTTCGACACAGTTTCCTACAGCATTCTCCTGGAGAAACTGGCTGCTGGTGGCTTGGATGGGTGTATTCTTTGCTGGGTCAAAAACTGGCTGGAAGGCCGGACCCAAAGAGTGGTGGTGAATGGAGTTAAATCCAGTCAGTGGCCAGTCACAAGTGGTGTTCCTCAGGGGTCAGTATTGGGGCCAGTTCTCTTCAATACCTTTATCAACAACCTGGACAAGGGGATTGAGTGCACCCCCAGTAAATTTGCAGATGACACCAAGTTGGGTGGGAATGTCGACCTGCTTGAGGGTAGGATGGCCCTACAGAGGGATCTAGACAGGCTGGATTGATGGACTGAGGCCAATGGTGTGAGGTTCAACAAGGCCAAGTGCCAGGTCCTGCACTCGGGTCACAACAACCCCACGCAGTGCTACAGGCTTGGGGAAGAGTGGCTGGAAAGCTCCCCAGCAGAAAAGGAGGTATTGGTTGACAAATGTCTGAATATGAGCCAGGAGTGTGCCCAGGTGGCCAAGAAGGCCAACAGCATCCTGGCTTGTATCAGGTATAGTGTGGCCAGCAGGACTAGGGAAGTGATCGTCCCCCTGTACTTGGCACTGGTGAGGCCCCACCTCGAATAATGTGTTCAGTTTTGGGCCCCTCACTACAAGAAAGACATTGAGGTGTTGGAGCGTGTCCAGAGAAGGGCAACAAAGCTGGTGAAGGGCCTAGAGAACAAATCTTATGAGAGCAGCTGAGGGAACTGGGGTTGTTTAGCCTGGAGAAAAGGAGGCTGAGGGGAGTACCTTATCGCTCTCTACAACTACCTGAAAGGAGGTTGTAGAGAGGTGGGGGTCAGTCTCTTCTCCCAGTTGTTACTAACTAGCGATAGGACAAGAGGAAATGGCCTCATGTTTAGACTGGGTATTAGGAAAAATTTCTTCACCGAAGAGGTTATCAAACGTTGGAACAGGCTGCTCAGGGAGCCCTGGAGGTATTTAATAGACAGGTAGGCATGGTGCTTAGGGTTTAGTAGTGGTTTTGGCAGTGTTAGGTTAATGGTTGGACTTGTGATCTTAAAGATCTCTTCCAACCTAGATGATTCTATGACTCTATGAATATACTCACCACATTTATTTTTTTTCAAATGTCAATCCAGTTTCTATAGTGCCATCATAAGAACAAGGTTTATCTTCTGTTTCAAGACCTAAGGAGATGGTAGTGGTTCTTAAGTTTCTGTGAGATAAAACCTAAACAATTGTTAGAGTTAAAGAAGTTTTCAAAAATCCACAGTCCTGATCTAAAAATATAGTGTGAAAATGTCAAATCATCAAAATGCAATGATAGGGATGAATAAACATGATTTTGGTCCATCAAAACTGTTTTGCTTTGACATTTTGTGGGTTTTTTCTTTCCTCTTACTATGTAAGGCTCTTAAGAATTTATGATAAAGCTATTTTGGAAAAAAAGTTTTAATTTTTTTCAAAATACCAGAATCTTAATTTTCACATACATTTAAAAAAATTAGGAACTAGCTCTTCAATTCATGAATTTCCCAATTAGAAAAATTAAGTTCATCAGTAGATCTCCAGACAGTGAATTTGGTATTCTTATTGCTTTATGCATAATCTATTTCCCTCATATTTTCTTTAACATCTATAATGAGGGTTTTTTTCTACTGACCATTATTTATAAGGAACCATGTTCAGTTATAAATTCTGTTCAATAGATGCTCTTTTCTCCCTCTGTGATTGTTTTACAATGCTAAATATGACATGATGAAGGAATATAGTATACAATGTAGTGCCTGAACATTACGCAGTACTTTTATAATCTAGGTAACATTTTCAGAAACATTTGAAACTTTAAAGAAAGCAAAATTTTGCTTCCTAATTCATGGAAAACACCTTCAAAATTGTACTTCCTTCAGTCTTCCTCTTTAAAATACTTATTTCCTGTTCTATTCTGATGTAATATTATTGTCTGGCCTTGGGGTTTTTTCCATTTATTACACATCAAATGATTTTATGCAGAAACAAAGCTTTCAAGATACCTTAAAGTAGAGCTAGTCAAAAAGATGACGGTTGGCTGATACTGGGTGTTTTAGAACATGTATCCATTTCAGGTCACTTCTAAAGAGATATTGCTGCTGTTTCCTGTTGGGTAACTTGAGCTATCGGGATCTGCAACTACAGATTTTCTTCTCATTTTATCTGTTTGGTTTTTTTTTCTTTTAAGCTTTATTTCTAAGTTGTTATACTGGAGGTGGGAGAAAGACATTGTATGTCATTCTGGTTTTTTAATCCAAAATACAACTCAATTGCTTCATTTCCCGATTTTCCCAAGAAAGAAATTTTGTGTCAAGTTCAAAATCTTGCTGGAGGTAGTTTTAACAGATTATTAAACTTAAATACTCATGCCTGAATTTTTTGATAGTAAATTCGGAGAAGTGAAATTAGTGTTGCAAAGTTATTTTTCTCAGATATCAGATGATAAAAGAAGGCTTTGCTTCATACTTTACTTCATTTCACTTTAAATACTTTTTTTTTTGACGAATGTTCTATACTGTTTAGATGATGATGTTCAACGCAGTTGTGCACATTTTAAAAACTAACGGAAATCAAAGAATAAGAAAAGAATTGCATATTGGAAAATAGATTACTTTCTTTAGTTTTTCTTTTTAAATTTAACTTTAAAGCACATTTTTCATTGCCTTTTAAAATGAGGATGTTAGGTCAATTCCTCTCTATCTGTATAAACAATGTTTCAGGGTTTATCGCCTAGACCAGACTTTTTTCTATTGACTTTTACAGATTATTAATATGGTCCCTTGCCACTGTACTAATAAAAATTCTGAATAATGGTTTAAGTACAAAGTGGCTCATTGACCGCTGCCAAGTAATACACAAAAGTGTCAGGATAAAATAGAAGTGTGACTTAAATATGCTAATCTAGCATAATTTTAATTAATTCTTTGGTCAATCTGATTTTCAGGGATTCTGAGAGCTACATCTCTCAATGACTTCAAAAGAAGTTCTTAATACTTAGTAGTTCAGCAAAATAAGTCCGTGCTTCCTACTTTGTTATTTGTTTTGGACACATTATACTTCTTAGGGATAATTTCTGCTACTTTTCCAGATTCCTTGACACCTGAAGTCAGAAATTATTTCTGGCTGCCAACAGATGGTGGTTTTTTCTCTTGCACAACATCCTTAACTAAAAGACACAGAGTGAATGTGCTGCAGTTAACTCTTACTTCAGATGTCACTTCTCTCCACAGCCTATACTAATTCTACCCAGTTTCTCCTTCCAGAGAAAATTATATTCAGTTGCTATAACCTTTAAGTAAAAAGAATTTGGCAGTACATTTAGCTTCATTGTGGTGTGCAGATTATTTTTCATTGTTAATGTCTGACAGAAATTAATGTCAGAAATTTGGCTCAAAAAATATCCTGGTTTTTTGCCAGTATCTATCCAGGTATGTGTTTTTTCTTTCTGCCAAGGGAATAGTAATCCACTTTGAATAAAAAGTGTTGTGTTAATTCAAAAGAGCCAGCAAAACACTGATTTTTGCTTCCAACTCTAAGATTAGTGATTGGAGCACATACAATTTCAAGACCAGTTTCTCAGTTTTTTCCATTTCATATATGAGACAGAAATGTCACACAACCTAAACTAAGTAAGGCAGGAGTAAGTACTCTAATACAAATGGTTTTGAGATAATTCTGCAGTATTTAATCACAAAAAGATGAAAGGACACATTTGGTCAGTTTGTGGAAAATTTACTGAAAGGTCATGAAGAATGACTTTTTCTTAAGTTAAGGACTGCTTTATACTTAAACACAAATATGCTCAGTGTTCCTAAACAATGACTTTTAAATTTCACGGAACCTAAAAGCATGTATGTGTAATTTTTATTGCTTATGAAAGACTTAATATATTTGTGCAGTTGAAGGTTCTCCACACATCTGTAGTAAGAGTCAGCATGACTGTTCCTTCACAGAGAAAGATTTATATCATCAATGCTAATTTTAAAGAACATCCTCATTCTTCTCTTTTAACCCACTTGAAAAGAAGTAAGAATGTGTTGTTTTATTAGCAAATAGTTTCATTTTTTCAAATGTTTGTCATGAAAGAGAGCTATTATGAACCAAATCGCATATCACTGGGAAAAAAGATAATCATTTGGACACATAAGCCCTTCTCTTAATCTAGATCAGGAGCAATGAACTTCAAGCTGATTATAGACTGCAAACTATTTTTTTTAATGCTATGTAATTATATAGATTAAGTAAAAGGAGTTTGGGGGTTTGTGTGCCTTATGATTATGTTACCATATAAATAGCTGAGTTTTGTAAAAGTTGATTTTTAGATGTAAGAAGATTAGGGCAAAAAGGCTTATGAATACAAGTGCATGAATTCTTAGTCTGGGTTGCAATGAGTTTGAAAACCCAAATTATGCGGGAAAAACTGATTATTTCTGTGAAAAAAGGAATATTTATTATTCAATATTAACTTTAAGAACTTTATCAGTGTGATATTTACACTAAAGCAGCATGCTAAATAGATTGAGAAGTAAGAAATTAAAACTGTGTGAATTACTGCTATAAAATGTATCTGTCTGAAGTTTTCCTTATGAATGTCCATTTTTTGCAGAAAGGGCCTCTTTTAAAACACCATCAATGATTATGGAAAAAAGAACCAGCTGTAGGAAAAAGTGAGTATAAACTAAAACTCTCATTTTTTAATTATTTTTTTTAAAAAAGTCTGACAAATTTTATTTTGATCAGTTTTCACAAATATCACAAGCATTTCATAGATATCATGGTGAACAGGCTTTGAAGCCTGCAGGTTTATGTGCCTGCACACTTGAAGTGTGCTTGGAGGCCTTAAGATTTATATAATCCATGGCAACTTCCCTTTCAAAAGAAGAAACTGAAATTTTTAGTTTTCATTCCAAGATGGAATGAAATAAAAATCTTCTACAAAATGGAAAAAATTTTATTTTTGCAGTAATATTTGTGAATAATTACACATAGCTTCACCAGAAAAAAAAAAAATTAAACTAATATAGGTACACACAGAAATACTTTCTTGTCCTCTACGGAAGTGTGAATATACTTGCACAGAGATTTCCATGAGCTGTATTACTATCTGATTTGCATCATGATTTCCTCTGCTACCTATAGAAATCACTAGGTAGGCATTTTTCTTTAACTCAAGATCAACAATTACATTTTTTTGTAATGTTTTATGTGGCATAGGTCAAACCATAAAGTTGTCTTTGTCAGTCATATAATAATTTATAATTATTTTAGGACAGCAGAATCAGCACATTTCTTTTATTCTCTAGACATAGGCAAGACTGAAAAGGGACTAAAGTGGCAGAATCTTAAGGGATTTTTTCTGTATATTTTATGATATTGGAAAGGAGATGGCTTTTTGCATTTTAAAAGGCAAAGCTACCAATATGCGTGTGGAATCTTCCTTTTTACAAGCATAGGTATCACAACAAAGTATAGAGGGTTATTGTCTTTCCTCTTTCTAAATTAGGATTAGTATTTTGGGCTAAGAAGCTTTTAAAATTAGTGCTTTGTTTTATTGTTCAAAGAACAGGGGCATATCTCGTTGCAATTTAGATTGAGGAATATTAATGACTGAAATTATATGATGCTTTCATATTGTAGTTTTGGAGGACTGACATTCGTCTTTATTATTTTTGTTTCTTCCAAAGTCAAACTCACAAGGAACTTAATTTAGGCATCTATGCTTTCAGAAGTATACAAAACTCATTTCCAATATAACAGATACGCAAGCAGAACAATCTTTAATGCAACAATTTGCCTTTACTTGGTATCGGGGCAGACATCTGTCCCACTTATGATCTAGCTGTGAGAGATATCAAAACAACTGGATCCATGTAATTACAAATTCATCTCCTGGGCTCAGTCCTCTTTTAATAACAACCTAGAAGAGATCAGCCCAGGAGGTGAATGAGCACTTCTGCACAACTGATTGCTTACATTTAGGAGTTTAAACCCTATAAGCATCAATAGTATAGAGGTTATGCATTGACCCTCAGAGCCAACCAGTTTTATTTTGTGCCTTTTCCTGCAATGTTGAACGAAATAGATACATTATTCAGCAGACCGGAAAACAAACTTCATGAAGGAATGAAAAAAAGCAACAAAACTTTTTAGGATTTTCCAAAACAGTTTCAAATCCTCTGAAGTTAATGAGAGCTTTCTCCACTGACGTTAATAATTCTTTTCATTCAGTGCAGGGTGTATTTTCATAATAGACTACTAAAGGACTCCTTAACTGAATAGTTAAAAAGAAAAAAAAAGAACTAAAGACTGAAAGGCAAGGGTTTTTTATATTCTAAGTGTGAAAAGAAGCATCCTTATTAAAAGGATGATTAACCTTTGGTGTAAATAATCAAAGCGGATTCTCTTTCTACCAGCATAGCGTGGGTGACAGATTTTAACTACATGTTATTTTGAAACTGTCTACATGTGGAAGTTAATGAGGAGAAGGAATTTATTTATTTTACTGTTGCCATTCTTTGAGTGGCTCTCTCTATAACCTCCTGTTTGGCAAAGAAAACATCCTACTAAAGAAAACTTTAATGCATTGCATCTTGATACAGTTCCAAAGTATAATAAAATCCATTTCACAGCAGCACTCTTACAGCAGAGGAGGAGTGCTCTTCTGGAGCATTAATAAGAGGAGTTAGCGGCCTATCATTTCACGTTCTTTCCGATTCCACATTTATTTCCCCAGGTAGAGAAGTCCCCAGTCAAACACAGCTTTTTTTTCTTTTATGTATGGACAACTGTTAGATTATTTCAGCCTGTGATAAACAGAAATTGAGACAAATAGTAGCTTCTAACCTTGAGCTCCCTGAATACATGCAATTTTTGGCATAAAACCAAAACCAGTGTTTTTCATTACCCCTGATATTTTCCTGTGTCTTACTGAATTCCAACAGTATGCCTTGTTAATACTGTTGCTGGAAATACAGATTAAGCAGTGCACTTTGCAAGGCATTATAAGGAAAATGCTGCTTTGTTAACATTATTTGCACATTTATTAACAAGTGATTCTTTGGGTAGTGACAACACATTGTAGTCACTGTCTTCCTTACAGTACTGGTATGAGCTGTGCTGTCTACTGATACTGGGGAGCAAGGTTTGTTGGAGGGGGGAGGTATGGGGTTTTTTGTTTTGTTTTGTTTTGGTTTTGGTTTTATGGCAGCCCCTCTAATACAGATGATTCTGCTACTCTGACATCTCTAGTTTGTGTTTTTGCATGATGTAGCTCAGTCTTTTAACTAATTTACTTTTGTCTGGTGTGGCCAGGGATTCTGTAGCTTTTAAACCGATCTTCAGGAACTTTTGATTGGTTGAGAATATTCATCTGCCATGAATGTGTAAAAAAATACTGATACTATCTTGTAACTGCAAAATATCTTCATACCAAACTAGTAACTAATTTAACCCTCATAACTGATCTGATCACTTCTGTGTTTCACAAAACTCAGCTGCCTGAAGCCCTCTCTTTGTACAAAAATCTTGGGTTGCCAGTCCTTTTTCCTTGAAAATCTAATTAACAGTATTCTTTTAAATAAGAAGATTACTTTCTGTGAGCAATTAACTGAAATTCAGTCTGCTTTAAACTTTTCAATATAGCAATGAATATTTATAAACTTAATAGAACTTCACCCTGGTAGGCAATCCCTTTAATCTTATTTGAAGCAGCGTGGGGCCCAAGTCTCCCTGGATTAACATCATATTTTCTTTTGGCAACACACACAAAAATAATTTCCTTGAAATGAAATATTTGACCAACTGATATCCAAACCTATGACAGTTCAAAGTCTGTTTCAGTAAAACTGGAGTGTATATATCCATATTATCTGTGGCTCCATGCTGTGATTCAACAATGATCTCTCAAGCTCATATGCACTTTTCTGCACCATTAGCACCTGCTGGCTTGCAAATACCAGTCACGGAATAAAAGGTACAGTAACTTTGGTCTTAAAATGTAAGCCAAATAGGGTAAAGATCTGCTACAGAGAAAAAAATAAAAGAGAATTAAAAAAGAAAAGCAGACATCCAGAAAGCAAAGAAGCAAGCTGGAATAGAACCAAAGAAATATTTTCAGTATTGAATTTCCCGTCTAATTTTGCTTTATCTCCTCCATGTGAAAAGTCATTATTATGAAATTGCTTTTGAAGTAAAATCTGGTTTACATCCTCAAAACAAATGGATACTGCGAACAATTTTCTAGTAATTTCTATATTATTGCCACATATGCAAAATGCATGAGAGCTGGTTTAGTGCTTTTTTTTTGCTTTTCCTCTCATTAACTCTGCCATCTCATTTGTGCTTGAAGAACTGTCTTGACTAATTTTAGTATCTGTTTTTGATATGTTTACTAGATGAACTCCTTTTGTTATACTTCTCCTCTGTGTTTCTCACTTGTCTGAGCCTATGCCTCAAGACTTTCTTTTCATATGTCCTTTTATTCTGCAGCTTTTGTTTTGTGCTTTCACTGGGGGTAAAGACATCCTTGTGAAAAATGCTCTTTTTAATGAACTCTCTTGTTTTTGCAGGTGGTTTGACAGTAGCTGCCTGTCAAAAAGATAGGTGGGCTGCAACTTGATCATCTAGCGTAAAAAAGAAAAGATCTTTAGGATCATATCGTAGTTATGTTTTGTATAAGAGGTGATTTTGATGCAAAGGACTTTTCAAGAGTAACAAAGAGCAAACAGACAGAGCTCATTTATCTCTGTGAGAAGGGGCTGCTTTAGGTGATGCTCGTTCCCAATGGATCTGCACATATTCTGCACATCTGATGCAGACAGAATGTGTCAGACTTGGTGCACAATCTGACCCTGTTTCAGAGCTACAGCAGAATCAGTTATCTCGTGACCAGTTTGAAACTGAAGAAATCTCAAATGGGTAATGAGGTGACACAGGCTTGGTCAAAACCTTGCACAGTCAGACCACATGGGGCAGAGTATTGCACAAAAATGTAGTTGATGAAGACAGGCTAAGCAGGCTAGAAAGGGATGGATACAAAACCAAGAGTGATTCTAATAAAGGTAGAAAGAGCATGTAGAACTTACACTCTATGGGTTCTTAGAAAACGTTTGTCATGAAAAGTAGACGCCACTTGACCTCAGTTAGGGACATGCATGTGTAACACCATTTGTGCTGTACACAACGGTATACACTATATCGGCAATCACCAAAGATACCTGCTTTTATTCTTCCATTCAACTGCAGTTGTCAAATGGAAGTCAAGCTGTTCTTTTGGTTTGGAGTTCTAGGGGAGACAACCTCCTGTCGAGGGTATATATATCCTTTTTCAGATAGTACTGTGCAACTATAAATGTTGCAGTTCATACAGGAAAACGAATTAACTGAAACCTGGGACTTTAGACCTGTTCTGTTGAAAAGCCACATTTTCTTCTGAAAGCCTCAAATTCAGTAATCCCTTAAGAAAGAATTCTTGCAAGTGGAATCACACTGTTACTACCTTTGCAGCTGTCAAATAGTAGTTAATATTGAAGCCATAATATACAAATTCGCCTTTATGCGAATTAGCAAAGCAACTTTGTGAAATACAAACTCTGAGAAGGACTTTTGCTTCCTAATATAGTCAGCATATGGAATACAAAATGCCCTCCTCATCTCTGGATGTAGCTGAGTAGAGCTGTTCAAGAAAATGTGCAAGGACAGAAAAGCTGATGTGTTGTGGTTTGGGCTACCCAATCACGCAGAACGACTACATTGACCCAATCACGCAGAACGACGGATGCTCTCTCTCTCCTGCTCCACTTCCGAAGGGAGGCAGGAGAGAGAGAAAAAGAGACACTTAAGGGTTTAGAAGGAACTAAACTACTCTAGTGAAATATTAATAATAAAATAATAAAAAAAAATAATGAAATATGTACAAAACCGGATCAAGCTCCCAGGATGACAATCACATCACCAGCAGGCACTGGGGAAGTCCTAGACCAGACTCAGTGACAGACAGGAACTGGATTCTGGATCTGGATTCAGGATCAGGATCAAAGGCAGATGAACAGAGTCCTCCTTGGACACCAGCCATTGAAGGAAGAGGGCTGACCCTTTGATCCCTCAGCTTTTATACTGAGCATGAGGCAGATGGGATGGAATACCCTGTGGGTCAGTTTGCGGTCACCTGTCCTGTCCGCTCCTCCCCACAGGGGTGACCCCTCTACGCTTTTCCACTTCTGACCCTCCAACGGGGCAAATAACAAAGTTGGCTGCCCTTGGGTGTTATAGCAGTAAGTATCAGCAAGAGCCTCTCTGCATCCCATTCCTTGGCATCAACTGTAAACATCAGGCCTTATCACTCTGAGAGCAAACAGTTTCCTGCACAACATGCTGTTAATTTCAGCAGTTAGAAGAAGCCTAGCTAAAAAGTAAAGTTACTGAACAAAATTGGTCCTGTTTTACCATGATGTTAATTGTATACAGCTTCTGTAATGTTGCATATGACCTCAGTTCTTCCAGTGTCTCTACAAATTGTGTAGAGACTGGTTGGGTTTTTTTTTTTCCTTCCTCTTTCATCCTTTCCTCTTGCTGACGGTCACAAGAAGTGAGGAAAGAAATAATGTGTGGGAAAATCACACGTTATGTGAAATGCCATTTGTGGTCTCTGCTTTACAAACAGATCTCTCCAACACACAGCCCTTGGTTGCCTGGTTGCCATCAGGAATGTATGGGTTCCAATTTGGTGATGAAGGTGGTAGAAAGTAGAAAAAAGAGACGGATATATCTAATTAGATTTAAGCGTAAATGGATTTGTGACATCATGTGGGATATAAATGTAGGATTTGTATTATTATTTGCATGGCAACATTTATGCCAACACCTAGTTTTTTGTTAATTCACAGTTAAATTCCAAAACATTCTTTTTCCTGATAAAAATCAAGTATTTAAGGTAAAATATTATAATCTATTAGATTTTTTTCTCAGACACACAAAGAAAAAAAATCGTTAGCTAACTTCACTATACTAGCACAACACAGATTTCTCCAACGTGTAGGGAATTTCTGCTACCGTTAATATTAACAGCTATCAGTTCTCAGATTTTGGCAAGTAAGGGAGGAACTTTCAATCATATGAGACTTCTATTCTCACATGTCATTTTTTTCTTGGAAATAACATCTCTCTTCCAAATAAAAAAAAAAAAAAACAAAATTGAAAGTATTTAGTTGATGCATGTCAATTTTGCAACTATTTTTAAACATATTGCGTTTCCATTCTTGTTCAGGAGTAAAACCAATAGCTTTCACACAGAGTACCTGAAAAGACTTTTGGCACAAAGGTCATTGAGCTTCAGGATCTTTAAATGCAACATTTCAGGTTTAAGAAATTGGATTTTGCTAACAAAGCAAAAAATTCATAGGAAAAGAACTAACCAGTGCCACCAGCTGCAATTCCTTTCAAATGGTTTGTAGACTATATCTTGACACGTACTGTTCCTGGTATGCTATCTTAACATGCAATCAGAACTTTGCCAAAAGCGTAACTGACATTAATTCCATACTACGTGTCACCCAAACCTAAACTGAATTTCAGAAGAAAAAGTTGTGGTTTTTATTTTTTTATCTCACAGTTGTGTCCAAAAAATTTCAAAAACTTGCTCTAAATAGTGAAGGTATAAAGTTTTTCCTAATTTAAAAAGTGTTTTAAAATTTTTAGAGGCAGACTTTCTAAGATGTGTTATTCCCACAAGCTAGCGTAAACTTGCTCTGCTGTCCTCTACATCTAGGGTAGTTCCATTTTCAGCCCTACTGAAGAGGGGAATAAGAATTATCCTTCAATCTTCATAATATACATAGAACTCAGAGCTTCACTCTTAATAAGCAAATGACAGGTACTGATAATTACAATGGTCTCAAACACTCTCAAAGAGATGTTGAGAAAAAGCTTCCTTCACAAAAGTTTAACTGCTTGCCATTTTGTAGATAAGCCTGAGTTTTGACTGATTATAAAGTGTTAATTTCTGGCTTGAGTAAGAACATATACATACTTTCTTCATTCAGATAAAAAGTAGGGAAGAGAAAATAGCCATAGTCTGATGAAGTTACTCCTAATTTACCATGATCACAATCAAACTTTTTGATTCTAGCCTTAAAATTGTTGCTTTCCTAAGAAAGCAAATCTCCTGTTAAATCAGATGTCCTGTTACGTTTCCTGACAAAGCAAAGCTCTATGTCTGGGTTTTGTGTTCTCTTGTTTTCTTTCCTTTATCCCATAACTTCATAAGTACTAGCTAACACTTAAAAACTAGGTAAATTGATAATACAATAAATTCCGTTACTAATTCCAATGTTTTCTACATGTTCACATACTATATATCTCCTATTCAAATAATTTTTTGTTGCTTCCAAGGACAAAGAGGATAAATGTTATTTTTTTAGAATCCTCTAATGTAATACTTCTATTACTGAATTGTTTTAAATTGATTGCATAGACAAAGTCCCTCGAGATCTGCATTTTTTTCACCTTTAATCCAAGTCTGTTGTTATCTTCAGTAGTCCTTGTCCAATTCCAGTCATAATTCTGACAAGACTATTACTTTGACTGATGTTTGATTTTGATAGCAACCCAGTGTGTCATTTTATTACCAAAAATCTGCACATTTTATTTCCTATCATTTCTCTAGTGATGTTCACTAACTTATTTCAGATGCCACACTGTTTTAAAACTGCCCAGAGGGATGACTGTCCTTATTTTCAATTGTCTTTTAAGAGGGAAAAGAATTCAATATGGAATAACTCTGTTAGCTGAATGCATTTCCTTTTTATTTTTTTCCCTATGTAGTAGAACAAATAACTGTATCATTTTAAGATAATTATGAGAGTCTATAATTGCACCACTTAGATTCTGGAGACATAATTCATCACTATTCTGCTTGCAGTTGCCAAGGTGTTTCAATCAAGCTCTTTTTTAAAATTTTATTTATTATGTTTATTTTAATTTTCATTGTTGTTCCAGGAACAAGACAAAATACACAATTTCGTCTTTTCATGTACACCATTATATAAAAACACTGTATTTTCTACTGATAGCTAATTATAGCTATTGTATTAAGAATGCACTTCTTAATTAAGAACATTTTCCTAATACTAATAGTTCTCTGAAATTCTTATTTAAATTAGAAGCATTATTGTTGTTATGATGCTCTATCAGAAAACTGTCACAAAATTTGTGTTTAAAAACCTAAAAGATTTTTTTTCCTCTTTATTTGTTAAACTATAAATATTCATTGCTCCTTTAGGTGTCCTGGGCAAAAGTTCAGTGAGAAACAAGAGCATATCAAGAACAGAACAGAGATTCAGAAAATCTCTATCCAATTTGGGCATGACCAAAAAGTCCTACAATGGGAAGCCACTTAATTGCTCTTTAAAACAGAAACAAAACCTCTCTGTCTTGTCTAACTGTGAAGTCCAGGACAAAAAGTCTGTCTCTTGTTCTGTGTATACAGCATCTAATCATAATTCAGGATTATCCTGACAATCTTTACAGGAAATAATAAGCAAAAATATTATTATTCCAGAACAGCACTTCTATGTGTCTTCTGATGTCTGCTTTTTAAGCATTTTTATAATGCATTGATCTTTAAATAGTGATTTACTTTTTTTTCTTTTTAAGGGACAACTAATGGCCTATTTATGCATTTATGTTCTTTTTTTGCAGTGGCCTCAAAGAAATTATACTGGAAAGCACTGGTTTAGGGTTCCTGACAAAGGAAATCAAAGAAACATAACTCCTATAAATAGTTGGAGGACGTAAGTGCTATGATGATGACCAACACAGCAAGAAGAGTTGAAACCTCAGGTACACTACCCAGTTATGAGCCCTCTAGTACTGTAGATCCCTCCCTTGTTAAAAGGAGAATTTAAAACTCAAGCAGGTTATACATGAAAGATATACATAATCTAACAGTTCTTAATTAAATTTTCCATTACTCTTAGAGTCAGTAATGAGCAGGAAAATACAGTATGAGCAGGAAAACTCTATGACTCAGATTGGCCACCTGAGGCGTCTAATATGGAATTTATGCATCATTAGCCTTTCTTCAGCTATTTAGATTTCCATCTACTTTGAACTTTTTATTTTAGGAGTCCATTGCATGTGCTTATACCTTTTTTTTTACTTCAAACAGATTACGTCTTCCAGCTTTCTACAGAACTGTGTATTTTTACCTTGAGATTATTTTCCTACAGGTGAGTGAAAATGAAATCAGTTATAATTTTAGTACAGCATTGCTTTTCTTCCATTTAAAGTCGAATGGCAGCAGTGAAATAATGATTTTGGTGTGGCACCACTATATATCAGTTTCAAAATGGTATTTTAGTATTTTTCAAACTGTATTCTCTTTACTAATGCCATTGATATGCTAGCAGAAACATTTCTGTCTGAGAAACATATTTAGGGGTCCAGGTTAGACTTCTATTACTCCTGGGCATAGATCCAAAAAGTAGCATAAGCTTTGCTTTCTTAGTGCACTCACTGCCATTTGCAATTCTGTAGTCCAGCATTTTTTGTGGATAAGTCTTCTCACCCTTGAGTAAGTGAATCACAGAATCACAGATTTGCTGAGGTTGGAGGGCACCTCTGGAGGTCATCTGGCAACACACCCTGCTTAAAACAGGATCCACTAGAGCAGGTTGCTCAGGATTGTGTCCAGTTAGGTTTTGAATAACTCAAAGGATAGAGACTCCACATCTGTGCCATCTGTTCTGGTGTTCAACTACCCTCACAGTATTTTCTGTGAGAATTTTCTGTCTTCCAATTTGTACCTATTGCGATGGCATTGTCATGCCACCGGGTACCACTGAGAGTCTGGCTTCATCTTCTTTACTCCTCCCAGCAGGTATTTATACACCTGGACAAGACTCCCCCTGAGCCTTCTCTTCTGCAGGCTGAACAATCTCAGATATCTGGGACAGAACGATTATCATCTCTGCATAAATGTTTACCTCCATATTACTTTACGAATTTCTGCAGAAAGTTAATCTGAATTATAGAATTTACAGATGACTGTCTCTCTGGAAGTGGTAGTAAGTTGCCATGAGTAGAAGGTAAAACTGAGTTACACTTTTTGACTACAGAAGACAAGCAGAAATCAAAAGAAAAGACTGAAAAATTATAAAATCCACAGCTAAAAAAATTACTAGAATTTTGGAGACACTACATTAAAAACTAGCTTCTAAATATTTTTCTTGTTCATCTCCTAGCATTTGCAAGTGACACATTATTGTCATAATTAAGATTCCCAAAGGAAAGTATACAAAACATTAAGTATAAAGTGTGTTGGCAAGCTAGAGTTAGGGTAAAACATAACTGTATACTTTTACAAATACTATTTTAAAAGCTCTCCATTATAAATAAGAACATTTAACTTGAAGAAATTAAGACAATAATTTCTTGGAAATCAGATCAGTCTTCCAAAATGCTTTAAAAAGTGCTAGGAATCTTTTAGAAATTAATGCAGAAAACATATTCATGCTCTTACAAATTGCACCTTTAGCTCCTTGCAGTTTAATTCGCTCTGTTTGCAACAAGACATGGTAGAATTAGAAATGCTGTTAAGAAGAGAGACAAGGATGATCAGAGATATGCAGTGGTTTCCAAGTGAAAAGAAAATTCTCACGCTGAAAAGCCTAATTGACTAGCAGTTTTGAGAAACAGGCAAACTGAGGGAGAAGATACAAACTCATTAACAGTATGGAGTGAGCAAAGCAAGCGTTCACTAGTTTTTGCAATGTGCTAGGGGAGCATCCATTGAAATTACATAGTGGGAGTTTTAAAACAGGAATTCTTTGCAAAATGCATGATAGTCCAGATAAAGTGCTGACTGCTAGAAGCCAAGAGAACATGCTAGGTAAAAGATATATTTGTACTCGTCCTGTTTCTGTTATTCTTTTCCTAAATACCTCTGTTCTATCCTCTGTCAGTGATGGAAGAATGAGGAGAGGATCTCTGTTCAATGGCAATTCTTTTATAACTCTATATGTAAGCTACTCTGGGAAATAAAAATACAGCAACGTTAAAGATAAAAGTTCAATCCATTGAAGTAAAATGGCTGGTTTCTAGCTATGCATTACAGATCCTCATAGGATTTCTGAGTTTCCATCAAGAGTGTGGTCTGATATTCCTAGACAATTAACAATATATACTGGGATTAGTATTTTCATATTGAAAATCAATGAGACATATCCATCTAAGTCATTTAATGTTGTTTATAAATTCTGCCCATGCTTTCAACATTTAATTTTGAATAGCATGATGGTTTTGTTCTATGTATTAAACATTTTCAGTAGCAGTGAGGGTGAAGACAAAAATGACTAAGTTTGAGAACAGCGATCAGAAAGTTTTATGTGAACCTGTCAAGTTTACAGTATTAGTCCTGAAGTGTCATGGATACAGGTTTTCTTTTGAGAAACAGAGTTGGAGGGAGGGAGGGAAAAAAAACCCTGAATCTGTCAAATTTATCTTTTAGGACATATTTTATCCTGACCAGTATAATGATATCATGAAACAGAAAGAAATAACAATGTTTAAATATGAATTAACTATAAACCAAACAGCAAAAGTGGTTCTATCAAAGGTCAGATGGGGAGTTAGGTGAAGATGTAGACCAGCTCTTGGATCCAGATCTAACTGTACACTTTACAGTCTCAGTGATGGGATAAATGCCTTCCATTTCAGGAAGATACTGTTATAGTCCTTAATGATGTACATATATGAATAATTCACTTCATGTGGGAAGAACTGTTCATATCAACCAAGCAGGTGAATTAAATGTCTGTAAGAACTGGCTTAAGGAAAACATGAGAGAAAACCATGCCAATAGTGGCTGGATGTACCTGAATTTAATGTATATACACTTTGCCTATGACACCTTTTATAGCTATCTCTGACTTCGTAGCTGTATAGGACAAAGTATGCACCTAATGAGGAAATACTTTTTTCTTACATACATATTTGACTATGCTTTACTCCGATTTATTTTGCTGAATGTAATACAACTGCCAGTGTAATTACTTCAATAAAATTTTCGTCAGGGATTTTTTCCCAAGAGAACTGAGCAATCAGTTGTAAGTCTTTTTTCTTTTTCCATTTAGCTACAAGTCTAGAAAGGCAAATGGGGTTTTTTTGGCCCTTCTTATAAATTGGTGCATTATAATACGTATTTCAAATGGGTATTAAGAGATTATTATTATTCTTTGTATCAGTGTCATTTTTACAGTCTGGTTTTCTGGCTCCTTGAATAATTTTTGTTTTTCCTAGTAAGACCTTTAAAATTATTCTCTGACTTTAGCCAGCATTCTTGCATATCTTTCAATTGCAAAACCATATTCTGTAATTTAGGAAGTATTTTGAAAGTAATTTCTTGTGTCCAGTATTAGTTGCCATCATATCATCATTCTGTCTATTAAATATCTCTTTCAGGCATATTACAAATGCAACATTGTACCTTTGGTGAAATGCTGCATATTTGCTATGCTGTTGAGAGTTATTTATCCAGCTAAAAATGGTCTAATGGCCTCTGGTTACAGTGCTTTTTCACCTCAGGCTGTTTTATATTTATGTGATGCTGAGAATATGCCTCTCTTTTGTAACCTGTATAATACATTTAAAGTACTATGTGTCCTTCCTACTTCAAGAGCTAAAATAATCTGGGCAGTTTGCCTTGAAGTATGTTGGTCTGCCTTCAAGTTGATAACACGCACATTTACAGTGCAAGTTCCTGAGACATTTAAAGTGGTTACTGTTATCCAGTGTCCTTGTCCTTCATGATTAAATTTTGAAAGTCACATTTGTTTCATCTTTTCTGATGAAAAGTGTTATCAGCAAAATGAGATTGGTACACAATTTAAACATCTCTTTCTAGTACCCCTACAGGGATGTGGTGGATGTCATTATGCGGATCCGAAATGTGCATTCTCTGCATTTTTCCCTGATGTTTCCACAGACTGCTTTTAATAGAAAATTGTACTTTATAAATCCTGCCGGGTTTCCAATTGCTAGGTAAAATGTAAGCTGTTTGAATTAATAACTCCAGTACTTTTTAATTAAGACATTTAATCCTTCTCTGTCAACAAGTCATTTTCTTATACGTTTCTTTTCTTGTATATGGTTCATTTATCACTTTATTTAGCACTTTGGTCTTTTTTTTCCTTTTCCTGCTATTTATGATTTTTATTGGACTGAAGAATATTCCTGTTATGCTCATATTTTTTTCCCATTTCTGTTTTAGTTGCTCTCAGTAAAATCAACTGTTTCAGATTGTTATATCTGTATAAAATGGAATGAATATTAAAGTAGTATCTTTGCGGCAAAAGTTGGTATCCAATTACTGTCATTTTCTTCAGCACGAATGTCAGATTTGTTGAGGTTGATGTGATCTTGTTACTTTCTAATAATAAGTGAATTATTTTTAAAGTGACATGTAGATAAGCAGTTAACTGTGATGACCTTACTCATCACTAGCAGTACGTTATCTCATGAAGGGTCACCTTGACTTCACTAAGACTTCATATGGTATAAGCTAAGTAGGCTGAAATGCATCGCAATTTGGCAGTCATACTGGATTTGGCATTCTATACTGGAACCAAAACAGCAATGGTTTTCTTCACTGGTCTGCAAATCACAATGACACAGCACGACAATAAAACCCTTAGAGCATAATTTAGACCATTTATAATCATGTTATCTTTAATATTTTACCACACCTCAGGTGATACATAGAAACTGAATATGTACAAGATTCTAATCTCTTGTAATTCAAAGTAATTCTTCAGAAATTACTTAAGTGAACCCATTTTATATTAGATTTTAACAATTACTGACTCTGTCAGTGTAAATGCAATTGCTAACAGGTGCCATCGTATCTTATTAAAACAAGGTATGTTCAACTAATTGTCTGATTACACTTCTCCTTTATTAGCCACATTCTATAATTCCAAATTTTTGAGGGTTTGGGGTCCCTTTATGTTTATGATACCATATTATCTGTGTCCCTCAGCTAGGGATCAGACTGTTTTGAAATACGTATGTAGGTAACATTCTCTAGGCAAATGATGCAGGCTGTGAAGGGTATCATACAACATAAGTCAGCAAGATACATTTCTTGTTATTACATTGTAATAAATGAATACCAGAGTACATCAAATACCCAGCCATAGCTTCAAGACTTACACAGTTTGAGTGACTTGCATAAATGACTACTTGCTTTCTCTGATTGCTCTTAAAATTTATCTTCCTCTACACTTTTTCTTCTTCTAGGAAATAGGTGTTTCTGACATTCTCAGAAAACTAACTGATCAGATTTCTCATGTTTTTCTCCCTTCTCCCATCAGTATAACGTCATGAGTCTTTGTTTTTCTGGTTTCTCCCAAACATTTCTCAATGCTGCTCTTCCTCCTTCTTGTCTACTTCCTTAGATTTTCTTTCCAACTGGAGTATGTATGTTTAAAATAGTATCATGCCTTGGTATCTCTAACTCCAAAAAAGCCCCCAAACTAAAACAAAGCAAACAGAAGGCAAATAGTATATTCTGAACTCATCTGTCCTTCTTTCCTAAATCTCTATTTTACTGTGATGTGACTTTTAGGATTGGGTTCCTTCCACTAAACTCCTGTTCTCTTCTACCTCTTGGAACCAAGAAGTTAGTAACATTTTTTTCTGATAAAATTCCTGAATTCTTATAAATCTTTCTAGCCTTATCCAATTCACCCCTTCCTCATTCATGTAATTGTTAACATTCTTGAAAGATCAAGCCTTCACTCTGTCTTTCTTTCTCTACAGTAATTTTAGTGTAGATGATCATTAGGCCTTACATCAATTTCAGGTATTTTTACAGTGCAGAGTAGAGCAAAGAAAGATGTTAAATACATCAGCCTCCTGGCATCACATACTGGAAGATTACTTACTCCATGTTTATCTCGCTAAAAGGAACTAGCTTTCTCTGACAAAAATAAACTCAAAACAAGCAAAAAGATACTTATAACATTTTAAGTGCACCAGATTCTCCTCAGGATTTGCAGGTTTCACCCTGGTTATCACTAGAGCCTTCATCTTTAGCCATGTCTTCAATATGAAGACACAACTGCAAATGAAGTGTGCTGTATCTTCAGCAGACAAACAAAACCTGAAGTACAAAGCCATTTGTCTACTTGCCAGACAAAAGGAAGGGCAGACTTCTTTTTCTAGTAATTCAGTTTTTCCAAAGGTATTTCACAATGGGAACTGTAGTGCACAATTATGTAAATTACTGCTTTTTAACAAAAGGTGATTGAATTGGGATTCATGTTCATGAAAAAAATGAACAAATTCATAGCTGCACATAGAAAGATACAGAAATATGCAATGTATCAGGTTCTAACTTAACTAGATTCAAAGGTTTCCCAGCTTTATTCTGGTGACATTGACTATTTTTAGTACTATACTTAACCCTGTATACACTGGAGAAACAGCATGAAAAAATGTGAAATTGCTTTTACAAAATCCTCTCACTTGTGAAATACATGTGCTTCTTGTGCAGTGTCCCAACAGTGTCTACATTAATCCTATAATACAAAAATGTCTAATTAGAGCAAATTCGATAAGCAGTCAGTTATCTGCATTAAACATATGTGTCATCATTCTTTGTACAAGTAAACCTATTATTTCTAAATGAAATCAGAGCCATTAGATCTGAAAGGCTTACTAAAATAGAACTTTCTTCATTACTAAGCAAAATTGGGAATTTCTATTTCAGAAGGGAGTACACATATCATTTCAAAGTAAATGACAGTAATAGACATAATTAGCACTATAAAGTGTTCAACAGTCTTGAGGAAATTAGTATGTGTTGAGTTTGAATGGACTAGATTACTTCTTAGGTACTGCAAATAGGTATTAAGCATGTTAGCGTTTTAAACAGGCTTACAGAGAAATAGATAGTCTAAGAAGCAGCGCTGTGGAAATGAATCTGAATAGATTGTGAAACTCTTCACGTGATTAGAGACTGCTTAAAATTAGGTTTCTTCCCTGGATCTCTCCTCAATCATGAAACATTATTCATCGGTCATGGAAAGATCTGTAAAACAGGGTTCAGTGATATTGTTGTTAAATGGATTTTTATATAGCACTCATTGTGTGACAGAAACAGTTTAACAGTCTAAAAAAAGGAGCTTTATTCACCATTTAGCATTCTTCTTCGTGGCTGCTAGGTTTTGGATATCCAGAAGTCTTAGTGATTTCCATGGACAATAAGGAATAATACTATTTCACCAAAAGCTGTGTTGTTATGTTAGTGATTCAATATTTGTCCAGCCGACTTGTGGGAGTATTAACCAGCTTAACCAGATATCTTATATGTTTCTAATCTTTGTTTGAGTACCAACAGTATCTTTGGAGTAATACTCAAATAAGGCCTTATAAAGTCAGATGATGAAGCTTGGAATTCAGCAAAACCTTACCTGCAATTCCTTTTTAAAGGAGATATTTATAAGGAGGCAAACTAAGGTAAAGTGAAGGCGACTATGAGTTTTCCTGGATGCTACTTTAGCCTTCACCAGTTACATTCCATGCAGGTGACAGATCCGTGTTTGATTTTCAGTCACTAAGAACGTTTCTCATTTGACTGAAGGAAAATGTGCACCACATGTTTTCCCCATTAGGATGAGAAAGGAACAAAGATGTATTGATGCTTTCATAGAATCATAGAATCATAGAATCGTTTAGGTTGGAAAAGACCTTTAAAATCATCTAGTCCAACCATTGACGCTACTCTACCAGGTCTGCCACTAAACCATGTCTCTAAGCACCACTTCTACATGACTTGTAAACACATCTAGGGATGGTGACTCAACCACCTCCCTGGGCAGCCTCTTCCAAGGTTTCATAACTCTTTGAGTGAAAAATTTCTTCCTAATGTCCAGCCTAAACCTCCCCTGGTGCAACTTGAGCCCATTTCTTCTTGTCCTATCGCTGGTTACCTGGGAGAAGAGACCAGCGCCCATCTCACTACAACCTCCTTTCAGGTAGTTGAAGAGAGCAATAAGGTCTCCCTTCAACCTTCTCTTCTCCAGACTAAACAATCCTAATGCCCTCAGCTGCTCCTCATAAGACATGTTCTCCAGACCCCTCACCAGCTTTGTTGCCCTTCTCTGCACACGCTCCAGCACCTCCATGTCCCTCCTGTACTGTGGCACCCAAGACTGAACACAGGACTCAAGCTGCGGCCTCACCAGTGCTGAGTACAGGGGCACGATCACTTCCCTGCTCCTGCTGGCCACACTGTTCTTGATACAGGCCAAGATGCCGGTAGCCTTCTTGGCTACCTGGGCACACTGCTGGCTCATATTCAGCCGGCTGTCCACCAGGACCCCCAGATCCTTTTCTGCCAGGCAGCTTTCCAGCCATTCCTCCCCAAGCCCGTAGCGTTGCCTGGGGTTGTTGTGACCCAAGTGCAGGACCCGGCACTTGGCCTTGTTAAACCTCATGCAGTTGGCTTCAGCCCATCGATCCAGTCTGTCCAGATCTCTCTGCAGAGCCTTCCTACCCTCAAGCAGATCAATACTGCCGCTTAATTTGGTGTCATCTGTGAACTTACTGAGGGTGCACTCAATCCCCTCGTCCAGATCATCAGTAAAGATATTAAACAAGGCTGGCCCCAAAACTGAGCCGTGAGGAACACTGCTTGAGACCTGCCACCAGCTGGATTTAACGCCATTCACCACAACTCTCTGGGCTCGGCCATCCAGCCAGTTTTTAATCCAGCGAAGAGTACACCTGTCTAAGCCATGGGCTGCCAGCTTCTCTAGCAGAATGCTGTGGGAGACTGTGTCGAAGGCCTTACTGAAGTCCAAGTAGACAACATCCACAGCCTTTCCTTCATCCACCAGGCGGGTCACCTGGCCGTAAAAGGAGATCAGGTTGGTCAAACAGGACCTGCCTTTCATGAACACATGCTGGCTGGGCTTGATCCCCTGGTTGTCCTTCACATGCCGCGTGAGTGCGCTCAGGATGATCCATTCCATGATCTTTATTTGCTCCTCTCTTACCCTTTCAAAGAGGCCAGGCACCCCCCTACCTAAGTGGCATAAATGGAAGCATAGTTGGTGAATGGTTTTACGGTAACGTTGACTTGCAAATACATTACCCTTCTTAATCACACTAAACAGAATTATATTTCCAGAAGTGTAGAATTAATATTCAAATGAGATACTGATTATTTGGTAGCAAAAAAGGAAAAAAAAACAAACCAAAACCAAACCTGGCCTGTGACAGCAGTAACCTGTTTCAGGACTGAACATGCCTTAAGTCACATAATCAGGCCTTCTTTAGTTAGGATGCTATCTGTAGGCATTCAGCTATTTCGTCATGAGTTTTTCTGAAAGGCGGTTTTGCTCGGACTGAAACAATATATTTTTTTCACACAAAAAATAATTCATTTTCCTCCCTCACTTCTTTATTACTGTTTCCATTTCTGGTTTCTGCTATATTTTTGTGTGGATAATCTGAAAAAAAGTTCATTGCTTTACAGTAGCAGGGAAAAAAACCCCAAAGCTGAAAGATTTCAATGTGTGCTTTGGGGGAAACAATTAAACCCCAAATATCTCAGGGTATGTCTCAGTAAGCATGTATGCAGATCAGATTGGCACTTGGAAAAAAGATCCTAACCTTACCATTCATTCTATATAACTTTTGTGCTGCATAGAAAAGTGAAGAGTTTTTCTGTACAGTGAGTGAACAGCATGTTTGGAAAAGCCCAGGTCTTCAAAGCTTGTGGATGTCTAGGAACAGGTTTTATGGGGTTTTGGTACAATTTTTCAGGAGGTATTTTGGACTACGTGAATGTACTTATTGGTGTGAATATTTACTTCCTCAGATATTTTATCCATACACTTTGATTTCTTCATTCTGCCTTAGGGAAAATTTACTTCCTGTTTTGTTTCTAGGCATTTATAAATAAAATCAATTACAACACACCATGTTTGCTGCTACATATTTTCGTTATTGTTTACAGTATTTTGAGCATGAATATTTGGTGAGAAATAGCCATACGCTTTCATTTTCACACATATTTTGCACACATTGCAAGTATTTGCCAGTATGGATTTGCATTATCTCACTTTAAGGTTCTCGATATAATTGTGCCACTTTGTTCATTTATAGTGCCTCCTTATTTAGTTATTTTGTTCATTATTTTTGCATAGCAGAATAGTATCAGGATTTACGGCGATTGAGATTAGCTGTTCTGATTCCAATTTAGTTTGCCAGAAAACAAAGTATGCACAGGAAAATTGTGGTTAGTGTTTAGTTCCCTAAGTTTATAGATATTGGTTTATTCTTTTGGTAGCTCTAGACACACTGAAAACCAATGTGTTCTTTTATGAATTATGCGCTGTTCCCATTCCACAGAATTGCCCTATTTACTTCTTCTTTATTTTTAGTAGCAGCATTTTTTGTCTGGAGCTATTTATCAGAAATAACCTAACTGCATTGGATCCACACCTCTTATTTTCATAAGTTTCTTAAAAGCATAGGGCAGCATCATCATATCTTCTGCTTATGTAACTGTATTCTTTAACAGTACAACAAAAATTTACATAGTCGTCACTTACTGTACAATATTATAACTGACAGAAAATCGGTTTGCTTATTCAGAAATTAAAACCATTTTCACGTTTATCTTAAACTCGGTAGAGATGAGCAGTGAAATATTAATAGAAAGAAAATCTTCAGAATGTTTTTCTTCTGAAGTGGCTAAAGTCTTATTTTGCATTTTTGATCAGAGCCGGGGGAAGCATTTCTGAAGTTAATTTTATGACTTAAATGAACTTACCACAATGTTTTCTGTTGAGATGCCGTTTAAAAAGTTTTCCCCTTATAATAAGCATAGTTTGGGCATCAGTGTTGCAATTCTCACATTTGGAATATCTGGAATATCACATTGCCTAAACTAACAGCAATAGTTCTGACCAGTAGTCCCAAGGCTGTGAACATGCATCCTCTTCTGGGACTGTCTGTGCCAGTAAAAAGCGTCCTGCCGTGCTGACTGTCTCCAGCTACTAGTTACTACCTTTCCTTCATAGGTTACTCCTCCGTGATGTATTCTCAAAAACTCCTCCACCATAATCCATCTCAGACTAATTGAGATGCTGACAAAGAACTATTGTTTAAGTTAAACTAGGTCATTTTGCCTGAAGGTTAGGAATCATTTGTCTGCTCCCTCAGTGCACGATTTGCACTTTATACCAGTAAATTACATCCCATCTCTACTTACTAGTTTAAAGTGCAAATTATCATCCTCAAGAGTATTCACTTCTGACTATATGGGTATTTTGACCCCTTTATCTGCTGTGTTCTCCAGTTTTGCTCACTGAAATTTTGAGTAGAACTTCATACTTCTGCGTCTATTTAAAATAAATGAATGAAACTGGTCCCTAGACTGATCACTGAGAAACTCTTTTACTAACAGCATAGTAAAAGTCTTCTGCTTTGTTTCGTTTTTCTCCCCCATTCATTTGCTTTTTCTCCGCCAGATTTGAAACTTTGCATTCCTGGATACCTACTGGAAGGGTCACACAGTGGCAGTGCTTTCCCAGTCTTGACATAGACTTAGTTTTTATTAATGAGCGCTATGTTTGTTTTGCAATGATTATTCTAATGAATAAATTAACCTGTTAATACACCATTTACTTACATTTCATAGAGTTCTTATGACAGACCACCTTTTGCAATTAAACTAAGGTCAAATACACGACATAGTAGCCAACACAACAGCAATACATAAGTCCCAGCCCTCAAGGAATCCTCTGAGGATCTAGGCTCTTGTTCCTAATTCAGTCTTTAGCCAACAATTGAAAACTGTAGGATTAGAAAATGAATTTCAGAGCAATTACCTTGGAGAAACTGTTATAATCAAGAGATTGGAGAATAGAAATGTCTCAGAAGCATCAGCAAGTTTTGCTCTTTCCACAATTTGACTGAAATGTATTAAATAATCTCTGCATATTGAGAGATGAACAACTGGAATAATACTCTTCTAAAATACAGTCATGTTGGAAATGAGCAGTCTTTAGAAACCCCATGACTATGACAATTTCAGTGAACTAACATAAATGCAACAAAGCTTTACTGTTAATTTAAAAATAATGTCTTTCTATTCAGTGCTGATTAAAGAAGCCTAAGAAATTTACATAAGTATAGTGACTACTATTAAGACATGATCACTAGAAGAATCAACATTTATCAGCAGTTACTACTAGAATCTAGTAATAGCCATGAGCCAACAATCCTGCTGTGTGGTCACTTTATAGAGAGCAGCCATACAACATCTGAGAACATACTCTTATTTTAGACTAGTCTAGGTGTGCAGCAATTGATCTGACAGAATAATTTGTTTAAGAATATTTGTATCATTGGAAGATTATTAGTTCTTAAATGTTCTCTGAGTCTCTCTGTGTTTGAGTACACTATGTAACTATGATACTCCAGAGCCAAATAAAATACTCTGTGTTTGAACATTGGTCTGGCTGAATTATGTTTTCACAGGACTGGATTTGATTAAATCTTAAATTGAGATTTGTACTGACTTCTTCACTGGCACTGTAAATAAATTCTTTACTTGCCATTGCCCTAGCAATGATCACTCTTCACAATTATGAAAGGGAAATATAGATCTGAAGCACAAATTGTGTGTTTTTCCTATGCAGTAGGGTTTTTGTCTCATCCAGATAGAGCGGCTTTCAAGATCATAGAATCATAGAATCATAGAATCATAGAATGGTTTGGGTTGGAAGGTGGGAAGTTACTGAAGTAACTGAAGCGATACTTCAGAAAGCCCACTGTCAGTCTTCTCGCATGCCTCACGTACACAGGCTCAGTCTCCTTGAAACTGCCACTCTGTGACAGCCTAACTTCACACCAACTTATGCCCAATATAACCCTGTATTTCTAAAGAAAAGTCTTCACCTGTAGCTTTACTTGGGACCTTACTAAGCTAGCACTCCTTCAAGTGAGAAGAATTCCCTAGCCACATTAAATCTGTGTTTCTTTTCATGTTTTACTATTCAGCAAGATAAAACTAAGTGTTCAGAATGCATTATAGATGATGTTTAAAATATTATCCTGTACTGTAAGAGGAAAGATTCAGGTTCTTTGAGCAAACAAAAATTTGAACTCCCGTATTCTCTCTCATTGATGTAACTCCTTTAATAAATGACAATTACTGCACCTACATCTTTCCTGAGGTCCAGTCCAGCATGACAGTTCTAAGTACGTGGAATGTAGATAAGCCTGTAGAATAGGCATGAAAGGAACTTCAAGACGACATTTCGGATCCATCTTTCTGTCCAATGCAGCACCAACACAACTGTGTTTTTTCTAAGATTCTGTGAATTCTGCTATTCTAATAAATGAAGCCTGCAAATAAGATGGACTCATTTGTGGATCATAATGTGCTAGAGACAATAGTGGCATAGCACAAAGTAGTGAAAGTCGGTGTCATGACACTAGGAAAGTTGCCCATCTTCACTTGCACAAACCTGTTACCTAGAGATCCTAGTAGAGAACTGATGTGCATGAATGGCATTATGCAGATAACTCTCATGATCTGGAAACCTAATTGAGTTGTGAGTTGTCCTGAAATGCTAAATCGATGCCCTGCTTGTTTCTGTCCACTAAAGTTGTCATATCAACCAACACAGAAGCTTTAGATATGCAGCTTTCTAGCCGCAAACAAGCTTTATGAAAAGCTTTAACTACAGCTTTATGCTTTAGTTCAGATATATGGAAACCTGCAGTGGATACAACTGATTCAGTCTGTGCACAACCCCCTTCCTAGCCATCCTGACATCAATTTGTCAATGGGTTCAAGTGATGAAACCAAGAAAATGATCAAACCTTCGTTAAAAACCATTGCATGTGTCTAAAACTGAAGTAAAAATGTTTACACATATCAGCAACAATTATGGGTAACCAGTATTGTAGAACCTGACCATTAAGCACTGTGAATGCTTAAGCACTTCTAAGAGATGTCCAGGAACAGACACTTTAACTTTACCAAGGAAAAGTTTAAAATCTTTGCCTGTGTGCTATAGGTAACTCTAGAATTAAAAGACAAATGGACAAATGTTTTGAGGAGTTACATTTTAAATTTATGTGCCTAATATTGGTGTTTGAGGGCTAATATCTGTTGTAGATTTAGCCGTTAGTCTTGAAGCACAGAGCTAAATTCAACTCTGAGGTAAACAACAGCAACTCTATTGGAATAACAGAAGATAAATGAATTTGCTAGATATATCTGGCACAAAATCGTTAACGTTCAGAGCTATATAGAGTACAAGTGCCTACTTTTTTACCGAGAACAGTTATCCCTCTCAAAACCTATTTGAATAGACCAATGTAATAGTAAATTGCACTCCTCTTTCATGAAAGATATCAAAGCTTTATTTAGAAAAACTGTTGAAGTAAATCTAAATTGCCTAACCTGAAATTGTGATACAGTTGATAGCTTTCTTTCAATTTTATTCAGCCTTTTATTTCCCCTGAATGTATTCAGTAAAGATAAACCATTAAATATTCAGGCTCATGATTGTATGAAAAGACTTTTTCACTGAAGACAGTATTTCTCCACTGAAATTAGTTGTTACATGTGCTCAGATTGGTATTATTGGACCTTACCATAAGTGGTCTGCGCTTTCAGGAAGGTTTCATCATGTTAATTAAATCATTAATAGTCTGTTATCTAAATTTCAGTTGACATATTTACATTTTAATGAAATGATCACCCTTTTTTCTTGACCTTATGTTAAAAAAAGGAAATTACCTTATGTAATTCGTTTAATTGCTACTAATTATGTTAAATGGGTTTTTTTCATTTAAGAAAAAAAAAAAGAAAAAGAAAAACCAAACTCTAAGGCCTCAACTGACAAATGGCAAGCAATGCATAAAGGTCAGTCTCTGAGAATTAGTCTTTTTTTTGTTACACAATGTGACTGCAAATTCTAAAATTCTTAAATTTGCCACAACTGATTAAACTAACAGGTATAAATGTCCGTCACCCATATACAGCAAAAAGTAGGATCAAAAGGTTGGGAAAAGAAAAACATACAGACAGAAGTCCTATTTTGATGCTGAAAAGTATCTATGACCAGAATTTCCTCTGGCTCTAAAGCTATGGAGCATATACCAAGGGGTGACGATCAAGGTGCTTTGCTTTTAAGAAAAATAGAAAAGAAAACCACAATTAACTTTAAAAGGAATCTTCTTCTACCTTTATATATTTCTCTTTAAAACAACTAACAGGGTAATTTGAAGATTTTTGTAGATCATAACACTGTCTTACTTCCAGCTAAATTCTTATGAATGCATCCTGTAATTTTGAGAGAATTTTAAGTCCTTAGTTCCACTTCACTGAGCATCTGGTTGAACCAATAGAAAGAGGAGCAATCTGGTCAGAGATACAGCCTGTCAAATATACAAAATACAGGATTTAAGATTATTCATTTTGATTACAAAAGACTGCTTACTTCAATCATATTCATATCCTATGATTTTCATAAGTATAAAGTAACATTGCTGTTATTGTTTAGGAGAACAATTATGCATGCAAATAAATACATTTATCCAGTAGTACTCAGTTGTTGAAATGTGTTGAACTGATATGAATTTCAATCTCAGTTGATGGAAATGAAATTCAATCACACTTTTTCTTCCTGTTTTCGTAAGTTTGTTACACCGTCAGAATTAATTTCACATTATTTTGGTAACTAGTCACCAAAACACTAGCAAATAACAAAAAAAGTCATCAAACTGAATAAACATAGTTCAAAGTATTTTGTGTAAATTTATACAAATCATTTGATCGTCAAGATTTAACAGATACCCAACTTGATCCAGAGCCATCTTGCTATTCAAGACAGACTGAACAGAACACATTGACTTTTCCATGAACTTTAAAGGAATATCATTGGGTTATAGAACAATGTGTAAATTGAAAATGGAGTTGCTTAACTGGTGGTCTGTTCAAAATGGACCCAGATTTACAAATAAATTTGACTTCTGTCATTATACTGTGAGAAATACAATTGAACAATCTTCACTGCAGTTTCTGTTTAATTTTTTAAGGTGGGTAGCAGGAAGCTCACATAGGCATTTATGCACATTCTCAACTTTTTAATTTGCATATGTATGAATGTAAATATTACTCAATAGGGGAAAAGTTCTAATATTATTGCTGAAAGAATAAAAAAAGTTTTACATAAACATATTGAATAGACAAGGGAATATGCCATAATTAATCACACAGTTTTACTTTCCTATGGCAATGGTTGTCCCTGTATGCTACTTATCTTTTAAGCTCTCCAATTAACAGCAACAGTATTCAGGATATGGTGTTTTGGTCAGAGGTTAAAAATGCAAAATAATTCATTGGATCTTTGATCTGTTTCTAAGCACTTGTTCTAAGTTTATTGTGCCCTTGAGGTTGAGCCATAGTATAGCACACCCAGCAATCATTCTCAAATCCGTTTCATCTTTCTGGGCTTATTTCATGAGTAAAAACCAGAACAGATGTCAGTGGTTTTTATGTTTTCCCCCATGTTCCCCTAGACATTGTTTTCCCTTTGCTGACAAAACATTTAAAAATTAGAAAGTGTATTGTTTTGGTAAACAGGGATTGTCATTAACCTTTTAATTTCCCTCGATGGAATGTATGATACATATCCACTATGACATTTACATGGCCGTATGTTTCAGTTTTATCTCTTCACACATCTTCTACAGCTTTTGCCATGTCAGACAAGACAGCCCTGGGTAGCTGTCACTCATAAAATTACTCTTCTGTTCAGACATACAAATTGTATTTCATGAAACCAGCTGTATCAGATAAAAATCCACCCCCCAATTTGAATTCCAGACTAAAGGATATCTGAAACATTACTTCTTCTTCCTCCTGCTAGAATCATAGGATTTCAATGAATATTTGAAAGAAATTGACCTGAGAAACAGAGTAGAATAATAATATTTAATTTAAAAAATAAAAAGTGATTATTCAGTGTTGGGATCTATTCCTAGGATTTCTATGGTTTTCTCCCTGTCCTTTCTCCCTTTCCATCTGTATTCTTCTATCAAATTCAGTTCTGTGGTGAGTACCAGATAAACTCAACGAAAGCTGAAAAAGCTCATCTCAACATTTCTGAAAATCAGCTTTACAGCTCACATATTAAAAGTTTCAGGATGCTCATTTTTATTGCTTTTGAAGATACAAGGGGTTACACTGATCTGCAGAATCTTAAACTTCATTCATAATCAATTCATATAATTTTCTTTAAACCCTTAACTTCAGCATGATTACTGATATATCTGTTACATTTTTCATGGAAACAAAATGTTTACATTTAAATGAATAAAGATGTTGATACTGTTTTTTTAACCCTCTCCATTACCTTAACCATTATAACTGGGGAAAATACATTATTGTATGTCACCATCAATAATTAGAAAAAAGGTTTGCAGAAAGAAATACAAACTGAAAATGAATGTGAACAGGCTTGAATGCCATGGCTGGAATTTTTTTATGTTTTTAAGAAACTGTGTACCCACACATCTTCTCTCATCCTCAGAGATAACCATGCTCCCTCTTCACCCTTTGTGTACTTGCTCTTAGTCTTTCACATACACATTTTTTTCCATTTACTATTCCTTAGTTCAGATATCCTTTGCCTACCGATCACTTGCCAGGAAACACACCTCTTCCATTGACCTCCTCTCCCACACAAAACTACACATGTAACATTTTTATGTGCACAGCTGGCTAACATCTCAGATACGCACTAGCCTTTTGAGACGTCCAAATGACAACACTCTAAATGAAATCCTACATCAGCATAATATCCTAAACACTTGAATATTCAAGGGATTTCCAAACTCTTATCAATTCTCAGTCTGCTCAGATCTTTAATAATACAGAACAAAGGTAAAAAGAATAAAAGAAAAAAATCAGTGTTTCTTAGAACTTTAATAGCTCAGTATCTAGTATACAGTAAATACTACATCTAAATTAGAAAGAGGAAAAATCAATCTTTAAAAAAAAAAGAAATTAAATATTCTAAAAATTTAGATAAGATGTCATTACACATGACATACCTAACAGTCCATATCATGGAAACATTCTCTACTGTTCTACTTCTTTAAAAATAAATTTTCTCTTCAGTTGCTGATTTATTATTCAAATATATAACACCATCTATTCTGTAAATTAAAAAAGTTGCAAGCAAGAAAATAATTTCATTTTACCTATTTATTAAAATTTAGAATTTCTCTTCAGCATCTCCTTGACCGCAACAAATACCCAGCCCTATTTCCGTGAGTATCTTTTTTACTAAAATATCCCCTCATTGCAAACCAACTTTGCATGCACGTAAATCAACACAGAGACATTAATGGGGTCTCAGTTTCTCCAGCCTTTCCTCTCTCATACTTAACATGGTGATGATATTAGGGAAAGCAGGACCAACTCCACACTTGCAAGTGTCATGTTAGAAGCAGGTCCTCAGCACAAAGTCCTTCAGCAGAGAAAAAAATGTTAAGCCATGTTAACGTTGACTATCTCTGTCTGCCGCACAGGAGACCAGAGCTGCTACAACGGGATGCTGGAGTGACAGTAGTGCTGCAAAAAATGGAGAACCGTAGAGAGAAGGGGAAAGGGAATACATCTCCCTCATTGTCCTACAGAACACATTTTTTGCTTATATGTCTCTGTTTCTTGAGTCTTTTTTCAACAAGGTAGTGCAAAAGAGTTTACCAAGTTTTCTTAGCTGATAGATTATCAGAAATTCCTCCTTTGTTGCTTAGTGGAGGGAGAAGAGGGACAAATAGTGGATATGCTCTTCCACCTTCCTGGACATTACCCTTTCCAGCTTAATAGTGTTAATTGATCCTGAGTTAAAAGAAGTGCAAAAGTCTTTAGTAACACTATGACCCTTGAGTAAAGCATAAATCACATGCAGGGTTTCTATGCTGTTCTTAACCACATGAGATTATGTAATACAATAAATATCATTAATTTGAGCAAGTTAAAATTAGAACATTCTTTGTCCTTATGAGATTAAAGGCTTATAACAGCTAGTCAGACAGATATGAACAATTTTTTACAAAAAGTCATTTCAATGTGAAGCTGGCTCTTATCAATCAGCTCCAGGTTTTTCCAGATTTTTCTTGGCTCCTTTTAATGTGCCTTTGTACACTGGAAAGTGGTAACACATGAATTGCTGCATCTTTAAGTATGCAATCAGCACAGCATATATCAAGGCAGGAACCAGAATATTCATGATCTGTTGAAAATCATAACCTAAGCATGCTCCTTTTTATTTCTTATAGTCTCCATAGTAGTCTTCCTGAATTAACACAGAAACCAAAGAAGAAATAGCAAAGTATGTCTGTAAGACTTAATCCTTATTTTTCCAAGGTGGCATCTGTTTAGTAAGATCGCTTGTTGGATATAGGGGGTTTGTTTTAATTCCAAATACAAGGTTCCAATACAGTTTCAGAAGAAAGAATGTTGTTTCTGGTACACTAAACGATGTAAGTATCTAGTATGTACGGGGTTCACTTACAGCTAGTAAATATCCACACATTTTGGACTTGATTTTCAGAAATGTCAGGATATATCTTAACACTTTCATTAAGCAATTTTTTACTACTGTTTGGTATTTGTAGCAAAAGAAACATTAACTTGGGGATCTTTTTTTCCTTCATTCTTTGTTTCGACTTTTAATGCTGCAGAATGGACTGGGAAATCCGACTATACCTCTGTTTATTTTAGACACTGTATTAGGTTTCCAGAAGGCTTGATAGAAAACCGAAGTTGATTTGGAAAGTCTTATGCCATATTGTTATAATTCAGTAAAGCTCTTGACAAATGGGGTTCTTAAACCTCTCTTTTAATAGCGTATTCTTAGACCTCCCTTCTTTTTCCAGTAGCATAAGGAGGTAGTTGCTCAGTCTGTTGGGAGTTTTTTGTAAGCGTATATACCTGCATATGCATAAGGCAGTAGGCAAAGTTTTCAGAATAAAATTGCCATTAAGACCCATTTGTATTGCATTGATGTTTTAAATATTTTTGTCTTAAAGTCACACTGTGTTGTTAAAGACCATCTACATCGACGTGTATTTCAGAACTGCTTTAGCACATCAGATTTTCTTTGCAAATTGTTAAAACTCAAAAGCCTTCATATCCTGCCACGAACTGCACATTAATCACCCCACTGGTGTGTTATGAAATTCTCTCAGAATAAGACAACCTTTACTCTGAATGGAGCTTGTTTACTTGTGAATAACAGCTATATTTTTAGGCTTTTAACACTGCAAAGTTCTTGTAACCTTCCAAACATTATTTTCTTTTGTACTCTGGCAAAGAGACTCTCGTTAACTCCCCGTATGCCTGATCTACCAGCCTAACCTGCTGCCCATTCTGATCCCAATCTACTTCTGGGTTGTACACACTGAGGGTTAATCCCCCCTTCCTCAGTAGTTCCACCTCTCCTGCAGGCAGCAGCACCCTCTGTGGTTGGTAAAATGCCCTGCCTCCTCCCCTAGTTCCCTGGGACTCTTGGCACGCTGAGTTCACACGCATGGTGCGATGCAGGCAAACTCAGTGACAATCTTCCCGTTGCTTTCAGCTTTCCTTTCTCTCCTTTCCCCATACACAGAGAGTCGTACAGCTTTGATGAGCCCTGCTGAGGTACCAGATGACCGGGGAAGTGCTCCCATATTCAGGTAACGGCATAACTGTATGCAGACCTGCCTCCTTATACCATATGGTGGCATAAGTTTGTGAACAGAGCTGAGACTGTATCCTGTGCACAAATTTGGGCTTGTCTCCCCAGCTGCTGTCTCTATATTTAACCTTTTGAGGAACTCCAGAGACATTCACATAGATTTGCTCTAGCAGTTTTGCATAATATAGTAATCAACCACTTTGCTGACAAATCAGCATAACTCCATTTTACCAAACTAATTCATACATGCTTGGAATCTGAGCGAGTATTGGAAAATAGGAGGTGGAGATTTGAGTATTTATGAGCTATTCATGATCACAGTGACATCTTACCATTTTTCCATCTGACAAAGTAACTGACAGAGGTCAAGTTCAGTCAGTCAAAGCACTGCTTTTTTGTCTTTTTTTTGCTGGCAGCAGTTGCTTGTCAGGATGAAATAAATTCATGATCTGTAACTCTTCCTGCTGTTAACATTTCAACAGCAGTAGGACTTTTCCAGTTCGGGTATTTTCTTAGTGGGTTTTAGTCTTGTTACTTGGTTGGGTTCAAGATTTGCTTAGAATTGTGATGGAGGTTTCACTGATTCAGTACCCGAGTTTAAATATAGTGTGACTCTCTGCATAACGTAACAGTTCCAGCTCACTTAGGCAAGACATGCTTAAAAGTGCACTTCCTTTGTAGGCAAAGAATTGCTTTCGTAAATACTGTGCACACATTCAATAAAAAGGTAATCTTTGCCTCAAAGAACTTTAAAACTTCCAGAAAGCCTAGATACGGACAGTATGGTGTGCTAATGACTGTTACAGAATTATTATTTTTTTAACAAAATCCATAACATTTTTAGGAAATTTTAGGACATTTTTTGGAAATTAAGGAGAAAACTCTTGAGCTGCCCTCCCACCCTCATTTCAGAAATTGGTTCTCTAGTTACGCATTAAGAGAATACAGTAGCTGTATTTTCAAACATGTTCCAGGAATGTGCTGTCAATAAAATTACAAAAAGCTTTTTAAGAATCTACACCCAAAATTCTCATGTATCTCCATGCAGCTGCAAAGGAGTCCTTTGAAGGACCCTCCCTGTTCTTAAGATAGAAAGATGAAGGACCTGTTTGCAGGTTAGTGTTGAGCAGGTGAGTGGAGACAGGACAACTGTGGGGACGAGCTCCCCTACACCATGATTCTGCCACCCTCCACCCCATCCGGCTGTTCAGGAAATACCAGGGAGGCCGGGTGCATTCCCGAATCAGCGGCATAAGGGGGTTGCCCTAATCACCATGAGTTATCAACCCATGAGATCTTTTCTGCCTTGCTTCAGGAGCTGGTTTCTTGGCAGCTGGGGGTACTGGCATCGCTCAGCTGTCCGTAGGTGTTCAGGTTCAGACTGCTTCACACTTTTATCAGCAGCAGCAGAATCTAATAGGTGGGTTTAGGGTATGGGAAGCTTAAGTTCTGACAGTGCTTTCTGTGGTCTGACTTAAAAGATTCCTTCCTGGAAATATCTGGCCTAGAAATCTTCAGTGCACTATAAGAAGACTTACAAATGTTTTATGAAGCTGAAAATGCCGCAGTCTGGATGAATCAGGCTGTGGTAGGACTGCACGGCACTCGAGCCTTTTCTTAGTCACACGCACTACACTGAGCAATGCTAAAAATGCTCCACGGCCTTTTTAGTTTCTCCCTGCCTCATACATTTGTGCCCAGTAACAACTGAAATATTAAGCATTCAGAAGTTGCCAAACAACAAAATCTAACATATTTGGAATTACTATTAAGGAAATTAGAGTGAGGAACTCTGACTAGAATTAATCATTGTGTTTCACTACTAGCAAATATAGAGATTAAAAAGGCATCAAAATATTGCCTGTTCTTCATTAAACCTGGCCACTTCACATCTTTCTCCAAGTCTGGCATCAGCATTTTGAATGTGGGTGCAGTCCAAGTATGTCTGCAGTACAGACTTTTTTTAACGTTCAACATTTTTGAAAGATTTTTAAACTTTTTTATCATTCTTGTCCATCTTCATATTGATTTTGTGAATTACTGGGGGGAAAGATCAATTGTCTGACACTTCATTCTGATGGTTACTGAATCAACTGTTTCCCAGAATAAACAGAGAACAATAATTTATTTTTTTTTTAAAGCTCTAAAAGAATCACCTGTTTTATAACATTTTTTTGGAAATAAAGAATTTGGCTCTGCAAGCTGAATGTGGCTTGGAGCACACAAATCAAATGCAGAATAGCTGTAGCTTCTGTCACAAGATATGCACCTATGATAGCATCTCCAGGAATGCTTTTCCACCCATCTGAAGAAATGTGGCATTAATTTCTATCTGGAAATATTGCATATCTCTATCAACTATATGACTGAAGGTGCTTACAAGACCGGCTTGGAATGTAAGCTTGATTCTTAGATTAAGTTCACCTCACCTAAATGTAGTTGTCTACAGGACTAAACAACATAACTAAGAAAAAATTAAAAGTAAATTGTTGGTGCAATTAACAGGCAAAATCCTATGATGGAAAAATTGTTTAACATGAGCTTGCCAGAGATTTTGTGTTCATGAGTTTTCACAGAGAGGGTTAGAAGGCTTTATTTTGTTAAATTCCTAACAAATAATCTGACAAACTAATCTACATCTCAGATTTGCAGAAATAAATGCATTTGTTACAAATATAATTAAAAGAAAACAAACCTGCAAATATGAATGTAAAATGAGTAAAGAACATAGACAAACCTACAAGTCCCAGGAAAACACTAGTGAAAACTGGAATATCTTCTGATAAAAACAAGGTTATTGAGCCTGACATTAAATGTAGCAGGCAAACATAGGTACTCAAAGACAAAGGAGTGAGAGCAGCAGGTACTGCTTAGCAATACATTGGCTTTTGAAACTTCTTTAACCGTGTAGAGGGTGAGACTGGAGACAAGTAGACCAAACTATAGCAAAATGAACTTATAGTACAACCAAAATGTCAGTCTGTGAGGAGCATCTCGTAACTGGAGATCCACTTATTAAAGAGCTAGAGTGGGAGCACTCAAATAAAGCTACTACTGCCTTCATAAATGAATTAGAGCTGGTTTTCACTGTTTCACCAAAAAATGGAGAACAATAGCTGCAAAAGTTTTAAAACTAACTTTTGTTGAATTTCAAAAATGCTTTGACAGTTAGAAGATAGATTCACCTCCCTTCAACTGCTACTCAGATTTTAGTCCCAATTACTGTTGAAAGGTAATGGAAGATATCATTGTCTCAACTGTACTTGGAATAAAGCATTTTTATAGCATCTTATCCAATTAAGATAGGGAAAAATTATCTTAATTCTTTGATATTACTTTTAATGAAGAAATTGACATTGCTTAACAGCAAGACTTAGCTGTGTCTTAAAACAATGTTTTATTTTTCCTTCTGTACAAATAGCTTATGTCCAGCATTACTAAGGGAAACTCAGACAACTGAGACATAAAGTAAGATTGTATCCCTTTCATTTAATTCTAGACATGACTAAGCATAAGAGATGTTCAGACACTCTCAGAAAATAAAGTCTCATTAATATGAATTTAGACAAATATAAAATTAAGGCATTAATTTGTCCATGCTGTAGTATGTGGAATACATGTGAAGTTTCAGTGCCCCAGAAAGTCCCATGTACTTCTCACATTGAGCTACCATTTGGGAACGTTTCCTGGCTAAAATGAAGCCTTCTGAGATACAATTTTCAGAGGGAATCTAAATGTCGATACAGGAGTACTCTGAGAGGACAGACCAACCTTGAGCTAGAGCAGTGCCTACTTAAACGCAGACATTTCCTTCCCTCACTGGCTGGTCAGATGAGGTTGCCAGATCTATCTTCTTGCAGTGCCTTTGCAGAGCAGCTTTGTTTAGATTTATTTTGTTAAGAGAAGAATCATTGTGAAGGCTTTCTCCTGCCATTTCACGGTATGCTAGAATTTACATAGTAAGCCTAATAGTTAGACATTATGTTTTGATTATTTTTTTAAAAGTTTCAGAAGTGCCAGTGGCATGAGATTTAATGCTACAAACTCAGAAACACAAACAGGATAGAGTGGAGTCACAGAGTTCAAACATGTTTTCTTATCTTTACCTTATGTCTATTTAGTTAATCTTCCAGTTATACTAGAAATTATGCAGTATAGTAATAATACTTGTAGCACACTCTTCAAATCTTTCTTTGTCCTGCTTTCCAGGCAAACATAGATTTCCTTGCATCTCTTTCAGCACATTTTTAAAAAGATATAAGGTATTTTATGTCGCCCAGCTAAGAAGCTTCTAGAGAGTATCAAAGTACAGTAGACATTAAGAAAAACGAATTAAAATTACATATGATATACCACCCCTTGAATCCTGCCTTTCAAATATATAATGACATCAAGCCACAGGCTGTTTGCCCAATTAACTAATTAACAAAAAAAACTAAAAGGAGATCACAACTGAAAGGCAGAATTATGTGATTATTTTCATACACTTTAAAATTCTCAAATTTTTTTCCATACTGGTAGTGAGTAATTCACGTTTTAGAAGCACAAGCATTATACAACTGTCCCACAGAAAATAAGTTAGAAGTAATATGCACATAAAAAGATCAAAACTGAGCCTTCAGATGTTTCACAGAATATTTTTTCTTGAAACTGAGGTGCTTTTAAAGTTCAGAGTTTCATGAAAGGCAATCTTTGGCTAAAATCAATGTACCAGCAAGATAAAAGGTGCAACAATATGACTGCAGTGATCAAAGCTTTTCAAAAGAATGATCCACTCTCTTTAAACCACATCCCAGGCAACAAGTCCTTTAAATGCAATATGGCTTGTACCAAAGGTAGAAATGATGAAACTCTGTAAATCCATAAGGAATATAGCAGTTATGTTTTACTACACTGGGTGCTTTAGAAGTGACAATGACTTGACAAAAAATAGGTTATTTTATATACAGTGTAAAAAAAACAGGCAATAATGAGTACAGCTAGTAGTAAAAAATAGCTTAAGAAAACGGGTCTGTTGCAAAGTCCTGTGCATAAATTCCACAGCCTTCTGTTGCAGTAGAAAAAAACTTCAAGTAAGTAGGTTGATATGCTCACTTGTGAGAAAGAAAAATTTTGCCCCTTCCTCAAGTAGCAAAAACACAAAGTTGACATGCAACTGCAGGAAAAGTATGAAGGTGAAAAACCTTATTTTAACTCATATGCCATAAACAGTAGAAAAGAGAACAAAGAATGACTGGTTAAGTACCACACTTTTTGTGTGAACATTTTTACTACCTTTGTGTTTGCCTCACAGGTCAGCAGCATCTCTGGCCTCATCATCTGCTAAGTTCTGTGAGCTACATGGGATGATGTGGTGGCATCAATCCCTTTCTTTATAGATAGGTATCGGTATCTAAGAAAGCTCATCAGAATTAAAATTAATTGGACCCTTTGTCCCTAGGCTCAGTAATGAGGAGAAAAATTAAATGACACAAATTAAAAAAAAGAAACTGGTTCCTGGAATTGATCTCCAAGCAAAAGGATGAAGCCATATTCGCATGGAAATGTTGGAAAACTTTGTAACTTCTAATTAAGACTTCTGCTGTCTTAGGGAGCTAAATTATTTTTACATTGAGAGATCTATTTTTCAGAGTCTAGAGTGGAAGAGGCCCACCCTCACATGCTGCAGTTGGTCAGACTGGAGGAGAGTGGGGTAAGGAACGTCCCATTTGCTGGCTGAATGGGCAGGGTGGCTATGTTCTTCAGGGGCTGATACGTCAGGGGTTAGTAAGCCAAAGGATTTTCATGGCTGATAAGGGGTGAGGGAGAAGACAGGGATATTGTCTTTACACCACAAAAGTTTGGTTGCTACCAACTGCATGAAGGCATGCGATGTACCAAAACCAAAACAACATTAGCTAAAGATCATGTATCTGCTGACATACCAAATAGCTGGCTCCAGAGGAGGGACTTCAAAAATGGAATAGAGCATCTCCTTAGTGAACAAAGCAAAAAGCAGCCAGACTATGCTAGGAAATATTGTAGAATGATTTGGTCTAAAGAACAACTTAACTCTGCTGAAAGCTCCCAAGCAGTCCAGCAGTGCAAGGAATTGCAGGTGACAGCACTCAGAAACCAGTCCTCAGCATCAGGAAGTATTCTGGACTGGAGGGAAAGGCCAATTCTTAGGAAAGTCCATAGCTATTACTTGATCCCACTGATACATTAATTGCTTGTCATGTCATTAATATGTATATTTAAATACTGGGAATACTGTATTATGGCTAAAGAAACTGCACACCTTCCCCTCAGCATGTCACTTTAATAGAAATCCCTGTTAAAGGCTCAGGGTTTAGATTAAAGTCCTGATTCATTTCAAGAGCACTGACACCGCATCAAACATTCTTGGATTTGCTTACTGCTTCTCCAGGGGGTATTAGTACAGGACAAGAACGTGATGAATGTGTGAATAGTTCCTCGGATCTGCTTCAAAGCTCAGAGTCAACCCTTCTCAAAAATTTTAAAAGGGGGGAAAAAAAAGGAGTGATTTCACTTAACATTATTGGCATTGCCTGTTCAAGGTGAATGAATGACAGCTTTCTGAGAGCAACGCCATTGTGCTTTTGTTGTTTTCCTTTTTTTTCCCCCTAGCAACCTGATAAAACATAACCTTGAGACCAATCAACGGGCATTTATCGTTCTATCCACAGGTTAGTTGTAGGAAATAGCAAAAATATTACAATGAAATGAATTCACAGAAGTCTGAGATCACACATATGCACCCCTCAATGAAAAAACTACCCAACAGTGATTACAGAATTCAATCATTTTATCAAGAAGGTTAAAAATGGACGTGATTAGAAACCTTTAAAAGATCATCTGTTCATAGAGCATTATCTGCATAATACAATGTGTTCCATCAAATAATGGACTTCAATATAACTCTGCTCCCTTCAGTTTATTAAGATGTAGTAATTGCTTAAAATTATTAGTTCTCATTCATTTTGTGCTCTTCATTTGTATCTGAATCTATTGATTTTGTATCTCTGAACGCTCCTATGAAGTTAATGGCTTACACAAGTTACGTACAGAACAAGTGATTAGATTATATTAGACAACCGATCACCGAGCAGCGCACTACTCAGGATCAGTTCACTCCTCTCTTTGAGAGCATTGGATCCAGCATCTCCTGTCTCCTCAAAGAACACTCTTCCGACTTCCTTCAACTTCTTTTGCTGGAGCTTCAGTATACAGCAAAGAACTATTCAATAAGCCAAATGAAGTGAGAACGTCTGTATACATTACAGGTTACAACATGCTCTCCCTAGAAAATCTGGCAGTCTGGATGTGAAGAGAAAGCAAAAGGACACTCCCTCACTTTAGCAATAAAGCAGTTATCAGGACATTTCAGATCAAGAAAGTGGACCCATGGGACAAGCTAATAGGTAGGCAGAATAACGGGTCTAGCCGTCAGTACAGGCTCACTTGAGCTTATTACCTCCAGAGCATGCAGTTGGAAAGAACACCAACTGTGCAATCGTACTCCCTGTTATAAGTAAGAACTCACTGTTTTATTAGAGAAAAACGTGGAACAAATGAAGTTTCCTTTGCCACCCCTGTTAATTTCTGCCTGCCTAGATTCCACTGCGGTTCACTCCAGTTTACATCCTTCGGATTTCAGTTTATATTAACAGAAAAAGCAGTCTAAGGAACAAGAAAGGCAAGTTAACGACTAACAAAATATCTCATAAAGACAAAATATGTTTGATTTTAAGTGACGAATAGTGAAGAACAAAAAGCTCATGAAAGCTCAAGAAATTGAAGCACGTTTGAAACTTAGGAAATTTATACAAAATTGATACTTCCCCAAGATTCTTTTTCTTTAATTAGTAATTATAAACTGAAAGCTTTTTAATGTACTGTTTTGGCCCAGAGAGGCATAAATCTGATTTTTTTCTTTTTTTTTTTTTTTAGACGTGAAAAGACATCTTTCTAAAGCATATCCTCTGAGGAGAGATTTTTGTTGCAACCATTCTTTCTTTCTCCTTGGGATGAGCTACTTTACTTTTCTTTCTTCTTTCACATCACCTTTGAGGAAGCCTAATTTCTTCAGCCTACAGGGATTTTCACTAATCCCCCTGTGAGATTATCAGAAAGCCCACATTCCTGCCCTGTGAAGGCTGTATGTGGATTTATTCTTCAGAAGCACTTATCATATATTTCTCCCACCCCAAAAATAAAGACTGTCAATCGTATTTTGAGCAGATAAGAACTTACTCTATTTTATTGCATTTTTACCTGGAGGTTTTGTTGCCATCATGTAGTTTCATTGTATCTCAAAAAAAGGTGTCTCTTTACTGTCTATTACTACCAGCCCTTACTTAATAAATTTGTTCTTATGCTGAGAAATGTGAAGGACTTCTGTGATTTAAATTGTATTATACTGTATATTTTTCAGATCTAAAAAATATGAAGTTCTTTAAAGTAATTAATCTAGGGAGGATACCTTTCCAACAGGACTTGACTATGATGTGTTACTCATCTCTAATCCCCAGCCAATACTGCAGACTTGAACCCACTTTGGGTGGGTTTATTTTAATGTAAATTATTAGCATTGGTTATGCTGAAATATGAATCTTTGTGTCTATGAAGTTTTGTATGTTCAAGAAATCAATCTCAAGATTTCTTTCTACGTAGTTTTATTGTGTCTTTTTATCTGTGCATCTGCCATACATATTCAGTATTCCTAACACAGATTCAGCGTTAGGCACCTGGGTCTTAGAGAACTGAGTACTGTGGGTTTGGATGTTGTTTTCCTCCCACTTCATTAAGTTACTTCTCATTTTAATTCTTAAAATTTATGAGCTTTGTTATTTAAATTATCCATCAAAATTTAAGTCTTACTTGTATTTCCCTCATGGATGAGTGAAAAAGGAAAGTTCACTGAAGATCATTTTACATTGAGAATTCTTTTTTTAAAAAAAGATCTTCACTCTTAGCTCTGAAAACAGTCAAAAAATAATACTTTTCAACAAAATCCAGTCCAATACATATCTTTTAAACATTTCATAAGGGCATCAATGGGAAAAATGGCAACCTGTAGAAGTTTCCAGGTAATATAAAATTAACTCATTCAACATGTAATGTTTTTATACACATAGATTATTTGGATCCATGATTCAGCATTTTTTATATTATTCTGTATCAAGCTGATAGTTCTTTTTATTTCTTGTAAACGCTTTTTAAGGGCAGCATGACAGTGAAACCGAGTTAAGTGTATGCAGAGTGATAGAGTGCTCTCGTCACATTACCTCAAGCTGCTATGGTTTATCACTTTGCCTCAGAAAGCTTGCAAAATGCAGCAAATCAAATCTGTTTTTAAATGCCTGTCTACCTCTGATTTGTTCCACAATTCAGGGAAAAATTCTTCTTGACATGTTATATTGCAGGCATGGTGCCAAAGACATAAACAATGATATGTATGGCAGGCGACGCTTTGTGGTAGATAGTCAGGATCTTCTAGATGAAATTAAAAGTGAACAGTTATTATGTTATTGATCTGACCTCTCCAAATTTGGAATATGTACTGCACAGAAGACTTCTTTTCTTAAATGATAGTATTTTTGAGAAGCCTGTCTGGCTAGCGTGCATCCATTATATAAAATGTGAACCACAGATGTTCAATTTAGCTTGAAGAAAAGTAAGAATTATCCTTTCAGGGTAAAATTTTTTTTTCCATGCAGGCAAATAGAATACCTACCTAAGAAGAAAAATTTATTTGCAGTTTGGAAAAGAAAAAAAAAAAAACATCATCAGATGCACCCTTATACTGTTAATTTCTACATTCCCAGTATTAATTTCTACATTGAAATTGAATTATTTCACTGAATTTTATTCCTTTTTCAATATGGGTGTAAAAACTTCTTAAATCCATTTAATAGCAACCTTCAAATACTCAAAAGGAGGTTATCAAGAAGACAGAGCCAGACTCCTTGCAGTAGTGCATGCCGGAAGGTTGAGAGACAATGGACATTGAAGCAAGAGAGATTGTGACTGGACACAAGGAAAAGCTTTGTGAACTGGAGACTGGATACAAGGAAAAACTGGGCAGTGGAAAAGGCTGCCTAGAAAGGCTGTGGAGTTTCCAGCATTGGAGGTTTTCAAGGCCCAGCTGGATTAAGCCCTAAGTAACCTAGTCTGACCCTGCTCTCAGCAGGAGGCTGGGCTGCAGCCCTCCAGAGATCCCTTCCAATCTGAATTATCCTAAGATCCTATGAAGTTTTTGGAAGAATTCACTTGTCTTTGATGAAGTCTAGGTCGTGGCCTTAAATATGTCATAGACCATTCACGCATTCTAAACCATACCTGTTTCCATTGAAAATTCCCATTACTTTCAACTGAACCAAGACATTGAAATGCACTAGAAATTACATTTCAGTTGTGATACCTCTGTGGCCTCTGAAAAGCACAATATTTTTTCAGGGATATCACTCAGCTTCACGTTGGCAACCTCCTTTACTAAACTGTACCAATCAGGATTAAATACCTGAGTGCCAGTACCAGAGGCTTCCCTCACTGTCACCCGCTCTCCCTAACAGAGAGTTCTGGTGCGAGGCCATAGTAGAAATGCTGCTGGACAAATGAAATCTCACCAAGAGATGAACAAGCCAGAATCTGACGACTGCACTGCCAGTCACTGTTACAGAGTATTTAGGGGTGTGGTGGAAAAAGCAGGTAAAGATACCTGGTTGCTTAGATTTTCTAACACACGTGCAATCCAGTTTTAAAATAGCTATAATGCTTTAGAGGTTCTCACGTATAAAGAAAACATGTTTGTGTACATATTTAATTCAAAAGAGGTACAAGGATGTGTAAGAATGGAGTGGAAAAGTAATAAGCAATAAGAAACAAAAAAATCAAGACTAGTTCATGTAGTTAGATAAATTATTAACCATAATATCTTCAGTGAACCTACTTTTGATCAGATTCTTCCTAAATTGTCTTTTAATTTTGAGAGAGAAATTAGAAATATGTTAAGGCTGTGACCCTGCAGCCTAGCAGCACAGTAATAAGCCACAGGCTGCTGAGTCTACATGGCCTCGGGACTAAAACTTGTCAGGCTTGCTGTGTCTGAACTTGTCTTAACCTGTCTGGAGCTTTGTTTTCACTTGGCTTAACTCTACCAGACTTTTTCTTTTTTTTTTCTTCCCTTCCCTTCCCTTCCCTTCCCTTCCCTTCCCTTCCCTTCCCTTCCCTTTCTTCTTTAATGACCAGGTGACTATAACTACTTCTATTTTTGCTTAACTTTTTATGGTACAACCATAGCTTTTATACAGATAGTAACAACTAGCTATTCTGTGTAAAATGAGGTATTTATGATTACAACATAATAATGCAGTGAGCAGAAATACAGACCTGGTACAGAGGCCTTGAGAAACGGGAACACTCTCTATGGTGTGCAGGACTACAGGCATGGGATGCTAGGAGATGGAGACCCAACTAACACTGGAGACCCCAAGGATGGGGGTCTTATTCGTGGTCAGTTGAAGAAACGGAGCTGGGAAAAAAAATCAGTTTTAGAGGTAATAAAGAGAACAAAGAATAAGTTAGCAAACATAAAAAATTACCACAAGCAGATCCTAGAATAACCAAGAAGCCATCAACATCACATTCCTCCCACCAAAGGACTTGCTGCTAATGACAAACTGTACTGCCCCTCCACCAACATAGATGCACACACCAGACTGATATCGTTGACCTTAGGACCCAGAAAGGCAGTAGCAGGATGAGCATAACACCAGGACAAGGGGTAGTTACCAGCAAGTCTATACATAACAGTTTTAACTGCATTGCTGTTACTGAGACTTTTCCATTCTACTTTTCTTTCCTTTTTTGTAATAATTAGATGTGGACTAATAATGACTCCTTGATTAGACCGTTAAGGTTTCAATTAAACTACTAATAAATTCTTGGCTTTCTATACATAAGTTCCCTTTTTGCCCATAACATGATTTTGAGCATGAGTTATATGAGTATCTATAGAGTTCCTAGTAGTAGTAAAACCAGAAGCAGCTTAGTTATTCTGTATGCAAAGCAAATTCAGTGCAATGATTAGTACAGCTTTCATCTTATTCCAATAACTATGAATTAGAGATAAAAAAGCATATCCCAGTTGAAGGAATAATGTTTTGTTCCTCCAGTTCCTCTGCAGATAAATGTGATTTTATTCAGTTGACCTCCAATGTTTCTGCAATGAAATTATGATTAATATGCAGTGCATATCATTTTAACTTGCTGTGAAAAAGAACCAGAATATAGTTAAACAGTCTTTCATCTAAGCCTTCATCACTGTGCTGGTGAAACTTTAGTCAGTTACTAGAAATAACATGGAACCCATAGCTGTATTTTACGAAGGTGAACAGAGATTAGTCTACTCACTGTATTGCCAATGAAAATGAACCGTGCTAAATAATAAATACTTTACACACTTTTTACTTTGGATTACGAATGCAATTTGAATAAAATATAACACATATATAGTCATTTTTCAACAGTGAAATGATAATCAAGAGGAATAATATATAGCTCCCAACTACCAGGATTTTTTTTTTAGTTTAAGATTATACTCATAACCAAAATCATAAACTAAGAAATTGTTAAGCTGGTTTCCTGAACTTATGATTTCAATTTGCTGCACTGAAGTTCTCCTACTTAACATTCTGTTTCTGTGATAGGCGAGAAGAAATACAACTTTTTCCACTAACATTTAAGATAGAATTTAATGCACAGAATTTTCTGGGAAGAAAACAGCTTAGAAGTTCTTCCTTCAGATATCAAATATGGTTGCCAATGTGCCCGTGGGTTTTTCTGAAAGGTCTTCTAGAGCTGCTCTGGTCTATTTTGCTGCATTAGGATTCTGAATGAGGAAAGCAGAAGATACAGCATGGAAGTAAACACAAAAGCGTTTTCTTCATACTGTTCTGAAAACCAATTCTGGCATCCTGAGGCTGTTCCACAGATCTTTATTTTTCCAGCTAGCATTCAGCAGCGGCATAGGCTTGTATCTCTGATAGCTCTTGTGGACATTCTGCCACCATCACAGGCTTATTGAAGAGACATTTCTGAAATTGTGTGTTGATACGTAGCATCTTCCAAAATAATTATGTGGAAGAGCAAAAATGCCAGTGCCTGTGCAGTAACTCCTCCATAAACACAGTGGTGGTGGTGACTGGGGGAGGAGTTAATAATTTTATTCAAAAAAGTAGAACTGAAAGAAGTTTCCATAGACATAATGCTTTTAAAAGTCATATAGATGTGGTGCTTAGAGACATGGCTTAGTGGCGGACCTGGTAGAGTAGGGTCAATGGTTGGACTAGATGATCTTAAAAGTCTTTTCCAACCTAAATGATTCTATAATTCTGTAATATATACAACTTTTCAAGCACCCAGTCATTGTATGTTGACAATACAGAAATGCAGAATTGAAAGTTCAGAAGGTTTTTTCCAAATTCTAGGTTATAATTAAGTGTTACTGGGATTACAAATGGTCTACTACCAAAACAAGTTGAAATCTGAAGTAACATAGTACAAGTTTCTAAAAGATACATGTCAATGTAAATCCTCCATTCAGCATTACATAGAGTGTGAAAACAATGACAATCATAGTCTCTCAGCCATAAAGTCTCTGATGCTCACCACATTCTAACATCTTTCACAAACCTCCCAGAGATTAACCTCTTTATTCAGTGAAAATATTATCTAAGAACATAAGACAAGCTCCACTGGCTTAGATCAATGGTCTTTATCCTGTCTCTGATAGCAGCAATGGGACATTCCATATAAGGACAATACAAGCACATAACCTCTATCATTTTTGTTATATCCTCTAAGCAGTCACAGTCATTTGACATGTTAGATGCTACATTCCTGCATATTCACTTTAGTAAGCCCTGTTTGTGGATCTCTTGTCCATGAACGTGCAGTCCCATTCTGCACTTGACGATATCCTTTGGTACCCAGATGCAATTCTAGAAATAATTTCCTTTTCTGTGAATTGCTAAATATTACTCCTTTTTCTCACACCTCTAGAATTTTTTCTTACTTTTCTTCTACTTAATGTTCAAGCTTTTCCTCCTTGAAAATGCTTTTAGAATGCAGCCCTACATTTCTATTTTTCTGTATTCTGTGGAAAATAAACAATCATGAAATCCACAGTGAGGGTACCAATCCACAAAGTAGGAGATGATGACTCTCTATAAATATCTGGCAGACTTCTGGCAAAATGGTCTTCCAAGATACCTTACATGGATCAAGACAAGAGCAGATATTCTTAGACTCCACCACAACTTATTCCTGGTCTCAATAAAAAATTTCATCTGTATTTTATTTTCACCCCGATCCTAAGTACTATGATAATTTGAAACATCCAAGTTTCTTTTCTTTAAAAGGAAAATAATTTGAAATGTTAGATCTCCTTTGAGGATGTCATTCTCAGCAAAGGGAAATTTATAATGAATGTTCATTAATGTTCTTTATCAGTTCATTAAAGCTGCTTGTGCACTATGTTTATGAACATCTTTGATAAACATTTGGATTTGCTGTGCATGAACTGCTGATGAATAGTCATTAAACTGTCCCTAAGTTTATTCATTATGACTGCTTATTAATTTCTCATGAATTATTATAAAATTCAAGCTGCTCTAGCAGTCATCCATAAACAAAGAACAATCATTCACAGTATGTATTACTTATTAGAAATAAATTAAAAAAATAAGTTCGTTTCTAATGATTAATGCATAGAAAATGTACTTTGTTCAGGCAGTGACTTAATCAAATCTAAGGCAATTTCAGAGAAAACTACTGCAAATTATGTTACAATTTGGAGACACACTTTCACTTACAAATCATCTGACAACCAAATTCGATCCATATTGCTGCAGAGCAGCACTCAACTTCTTGAGAATGTGTATAAAGATGTCCAGATCTGTCTAGCATGTTGACCATCTCTCTTTTCTATATTGCTAATATTAGGGGAATACTTTCTGCCAGGAGTATACAGGTAGCTAACACACACTCTTCACACACTTATATTAACTAAATTTTAAGTAATTCAAAAACTTGCACTCAAAAAAAATCCAAATACATCACAATGTCAACCTATACAACTTTAATTTCCTTGTCCTGTGCACAGCTGTGATTACCCAGTCATGTAACTTTTTCCCTATCAAATTCCATAGCCTCCAGTGACAAGCGGTTCCATATTGCTTTGATTGTAGGACAGAGCAGAAATTTCTGAACTAGATTTATATTATTTAGATTGTATACTGACAATCATTTAGGCCTTGCTGTCTCTATGCTGTGACAGATACATCAGTGCTTAGCATCTGGATAGCTCAGATATAGAAAACTTAAAGCTAGCTCAGGTATGTCTACACTATACTTAGGTATCTGTAGTCATCTCCACTGCACTCACACCCATTATAAACCTTTTCTCATTACATTTTTGGTTACTAACCAAACAATGAATATTAAAGGTTTGCCCACTTTTGATTAATAAACATTGACTCTAATTTTTGGTTTTGATTGGTTATCACGATAGAGAGTATTTTTCACAAATATCACAAACATAGACTTTCCATCCTGTTTCTTTTCAAGGAAAGAAAGTAGTCGTGAAAACAGAATGCAAGTAATGGTGTTAAATCCAGCTGGTGGCAGGTCTCAAGCGGTGTTCCTCAGGGCTCCGTTTTGGGGCCAGCCTTGTTTAATATCTTTATTGATGAACTGGACAAGGGGATTGAGTGCACCCTCAGTAAGTTTGCAGATGACACCAAATTAAGCGGCAGTGTTGATCTGCTTGAGGGTAGGAAGGCTCTGCAGAGAGATCTGGACAGACTGGCTCGATGGGCTGAAGCCAGCTGCAAGAGATTTAACAAAGCCAAGTGCCGGGTCCTGCACTTGGATCACAACAATCCCAGGCAACGCTACGGGCTTGGGGAGGAGTGGCTGGAAAGCTGCCTGGCAGAAAAGGACCTGGGGGTCCTGGTGGACAGCCGGCTGAACATGAGCCAGCAGTGTGCCCAGGTAGCCAAGAAGGCCAATGGCATCTTGGCCTGTGTCAAGAACAGTGTGGCCAACAGGAGTAGGGAAGTGATCGTGCTCCTGTACTCAGCGCTGGTGAGGCCGCAGCTTGAGTCCTGTGTTCAGTCTTGGGCGACACAGTATAGGAGGGGACATTGAGGTGCTGGAGCGTGTGCAGAGAAGGGCAACAAAGCTGGTGAGGGGTCTGGAGAACATGTCTTATGAGGAGCAGCTGAAGGAATTAGGATTGTTTAGTCTGGAGAAGAGAAGGTTGAGGGGAGACCTTACTTCTCTCTACAACTACCTGAAAGGAGGTTGTAGTGAGATGGGAGCTGATCTCTTCTCCCAAGTAACCAGCGATAGGACAAGAGGAAATGGGCTCAAGTTGCACCAGGGGAGGTTTAGGCTAGACATTAGGAAAAAATTTTTCACTGAAAGAGTTATGAAACCTTGGAAGAGGCTGCCCAGGGAGGTGGTTGAGTCACCATCCCCAGATGTTTTTAAAAATCGTGTAGATGTGGTGCTTAGAGACATGGTTTAGTGGCAGACCTGGTAGAGCAGGGTCAATGGTTGGACTAGATGATCTTAAAGGTTTTTTCCAACCTAAATGACTCTATGATTCTATGATAAAAGAACGTAGTAAGTCACTGTATCAGTCTCACAGCAATTGCTCCAATTGGAAAAAACTCAGGTAGGCTGGTTATGATGAATACTATAGAAAGGTCAAAAAGATGCTAGCAAATGCTAAAAAAGTGTTCACACAGGGCAGTTTCTGAAAAAGTGGACCATAGCAAAAGAGAGAACTTCCAGCACAAAGAACACAGTCACCATAAAGGGCTCACAAAACAAATAGATAATGTGGTTTTGGTTTTAATAAACTCAAGTTTGATGAAATTCCCTGTAACAAAATTCAAACTGAGATGAGATCCTTTGGGCCTCATCATCAGTATATTAGTTTCACAGTATGGTATTTCCACAAACTTCAGTCGTAACTTCTAATCTCCATAATGCATTTGTGTAAGTACGTACTGTCTACACTAATAAATATTCAGCCATTCAGTAACGTCATTGTTTTCAATTCCTCAATAGACTACTCAGAAGTAATTTAAAACAAATTAGACTGAAAACATGTATTCTTCTTATTTCTATTTTATAAAAACGGCAGTTAGTACTCCCTTTCCACCCTTTAAGGACCTGATTTATTCACACAGAAAGGAGGTATAGGATTTCAGGCTTTGGGCTTTCCTCTCCCATGGCCCACCCAGGGCCACACACATCTCAAAGCTGATGCACAGAATGTGCATTATTCACACAGCCGTTCAAAATCACTTGTAAATAAGAACATCCATTGAAGTTGTAGTAGATTTCCATTAACATAAATTAGAAGAAAAATCTATATTGAGGAGGGTTTAATCTAATTGCTTCTCTTTCTTTTATCTTCTCTTTTGTAGCCTTTTTTTAATTACCTTTTCTCTTCTTTCAGGAATCTCAATTTTATTCTTTGTTTTGCCCACAGAGTTGTTTTACCCCTTTTCCCTTCTTTTCTTTTTCCAAAACCTAAACCAGAAAGAAACTAAATGTTTTGCTTGAATTTACTCCTTCAAATCTGTCCTGGTTTGAGGTAAAACAGAACCAATTTTCTGTTCAGTAGTTTTACTTTTTAGCTAGGCCTCTTCTAACTGCTGAAATTAACAGCATGTTGTGCAGAAACTGTTCACTCTCAGACTGATAGGACCCATGTTTATAGCTGATGCCAAGGGATGGGATGCAGAGAGGCTCTTGCTGATACTTATTGCTATGACACCCAAGGGCAGCCAACTTTGTTATTTGCCCCGTTGGAGGGTCGGAAGCGGAAAAGCGTAGAGGGGTTGCACCTGCGGGGAGGAGCGGACAGGACAGGTGATCCCAAACTGACCAGCAGGGTATTCCATCCCATCTGCCTCATGCTCAGCGTAAGAGCTGAGGGATCCAAGGGTCAGCCCTCTTCCTTCAATGGCCAGCATCCGAGAAGGACTCTATCTGCTCATCTGCCTTTGATCCAAATCCATGCATTCGCAAATCCAGATCCATAATCCAGTTCCTGTCCATCACTGAGTCCAGTCTGGGACTTTCCCAGTGCCTACTGGTGATGTGATTCTCACCCTGGGAGCTTGATATGGTTTCGTATATATTTCATTATTTCCTTTTTATTATTTTATTATTAATATTTCATTAAAGTAGTTTAGTTTTTCCTAAACTCTTCAGTCTCTTTCTCTCTCTCCCTTAGAGACAGAGGTGGGGGAGAGCATGTCATTCGCCTCAGTGGCCAAACCAGCCCAAACCATGGCAAAATCGAACAAGACTAATAACTTTAATAAAAGACCTGCAATCATTAAGATTCTAAAACTAAGACCATACTGAGAAATTTAGGTGGGCATATGAAAACTAATAAGCTTATCAGCAGTGATTCATCTGTAAAGAAAGAAGTTCTGTGTTCTCAGTTTGTATTCAGTTGCAAGAGCTACGAACGGGGAAAGGCAAGGACCTGCCAAGCCCCGGGGCGGTCAGCAGGGAGCACCCAGTAACACCCTACTTCAGTGCCAGGGACATCAGACTCCGGTACTCCTGTCCGACAGGGAGCTGGCAAACACTTCATGAAGGGGACAGTGCCAGCTCGCATCTTCTCCCCGACAACGTAAGGAAACAAAAACACAGTCATAATGATTTTATTGAAAACTTCAGTTTTAATACCCAAGTATATTTATGTCAGTATACATTTGATTTAAAAAGCTAAAAATGTGCTGATTGCAAAGTCTCATTTAATCTAAAAGCTTTATACTATTTTAGGATCTAGGCCATAATACAGAAATAAAAAAGTGGTATTTGCTTTCAATATTTGAAGCAAAAGCTGTGTTAATAGGAGTTAAGATCATACATCAAAAGGCAGTATGAGCTAAAGCTACTTAATTTAATAAATTAGGCATTTTTGTCATTATTTAATTATCTAAAAGTAATCAAAAGCAGTAACTACATTTTCATAGATAAGGAAGTAATTCTAGAAACAAGGCTGATTGAGCAAGACTACCTCATAGATGCTTTTTCTGGAATAAGCTAATTTGATAAGTATCATTTGGAAGAGCAAATCATTAAAGTGTACACATGTGGAAGTGGTAGCTATAAATTAAAATAAAAAAAGACTTAAGTAATCAGAAAATATATTTGGAAAGAATTTTTTTAACCATTGAAGAGCTGCATAGAAAGATCAAAAAGTCCTTTCACACATGCGGGTGCTTTTTTTCCTTGTATTATAAGCTAATCTTCACTTTGCTGCTTACATGGTTAAAGGCAGAACAGATAGTAGCTCTTCAATATTTACCCAAAACTTATGCAAAATGCTTTTTCAGGTGCTGAGTTTTTCCGACGACTCAACTTATTGGGAACTTGTCTGACACTGAGCAGAAATTAGAATGGTTCCAATACATTCCACACTGGTTTGGGGGGAACCAGAAATAGTGGGATTTAGAGACATGTTAGATTTTAGAGCCTGAATTCATGCACGGTTTATCTACACTAAAAATGGAGCATTTGTGTTTGTGAAAGCACATACTTACATATGGCAATTTCAAAAGGATGGCAAAACATTGCTTCCATTTGTTTGTGTCAAAAGTATGCCTTGTCTACCAGGAGTTTACATACAAGTCAATACACTTCCAAGAAATGGACTTTTTAGTCTCAGTATGTTTATTTAAAAAAAAAAAAAAAAA